>VUQR01030829.1:0-13983 GCA_015108515.1 Hemichromis elongatus
TCGCGGTCTCGGCTTGATGCGTACTTTGAATTGGAACAGTACTTGGTCTCCGGCTGATGACGTATCACAAGTACACGAGAACGCAAGTACGCACAAGTACGCATATTGAGACAGGGCCACTCACTCACCCCCTCCCTCCTGATTCACAGCTTCTTCTTCTTCTTCTTCTTGGTTAGCAATCAACGTTAAGGTGCATTACCGCCCCCTGGCTCACAGCTCAGTGGACAATTGCCCGACATACCACTCACCTCTCCCTCCTGGATCTCAGCTGCTGAAACTCAGAGCGTGTTACTGTGGAAGAGTCACTCCTTCACCTGAAATGAAGTCTGACTGACGTAGTATATCATTTTGTTTGTTTTGAAAAGATAATAAGCAGAGTAAAGGAAAAACATATGTGAACTAAGTTCCACCACTATTAAAAAAATACACTGTCTGGGCAACTGACTCAGTGACTCAAATGAATCAAAAAACTTGATTCATTTTGGTGAGTGACTCATTCAAACTCGATTCAGTAAAAATAATCAAATTTACCATCACTAATATGAAGTGACGGGGATGCAGTCTGTAGTGGTAAACGTGAAGCTGTCAGTCTACTGATCCACAGTCCTGCTCTCATCTATGAATCCATGACTCTCATCTGAGACGTTGACCACACGAATAAGATCACAGATGAATGAGCTTCTGAAGGGTGTCTCCACTGTTCCTCTAGAGAGGATGAAGTCCTCAGCATTTAATTAGGACACTGCCTGAGTGAAGAGTTTCTGACCTGTCCAACTGTAATAGTGAAGAATTACAAGCTACCACGAACCAAAGAGAAGTTATAATGCTTGCGCTGGTATGTTCACATGCAGCATTAAAGCATCGGCCCCTAAAATATTTGCCATAAAATTGTCAGTCGCAGTGAGAATAGCCACTGCAAACTTTCCAGACAGAAAATGTGAGTCTTTCTAGAGCTAAGTGGAGCGTTTATGCATGAAAGGAAACTAGGATCCATTTTTCAAAGATCACTGGAGTCATCTGTCAAATAGCACACTCAGCCTTTCAACAAGTTGGACTGCCAAAACATCTGGCTGAGCTCTAGCTGCTCAAGTGGGATCCACATGCCATCAACTTTTTTCTCCTAGATTTGAGATTGTCAGCACTGTGACGTATCCCCTAAGGAGCTGGAATGCAACAGGTGTGGGGGTGAATGGGAAACCTATGAGACATATCTTGGCACAGATTTATATTTCCCTTCTAAGTGTGATAAGACGCCATTGTGAAATCTGAAGGAGTCCAGGAACATAAAACTCCCACTGAGAATTGAAGCTGATGAGGTGAAACCAAAACCTTGTGAAAAAATCTAATCTTTATAATATATAGTCTGTGATAGTGCAATCAAACATGATCATTAACTGAACATAACCAGATGTTTAGTGATGTATTATCTTCTGTTTGCTCTGGGGTCATAACTCCATCATTCACATGAGAATCATAATTGTATTCTCGCGTTCTTCTTGTTCTTGTTTTTCTAGTTGTTTACATTCACTGGTCTATTGTTTATCTACAGTTAATTGGTAATTACAATTCATGGATTTCCAACCTAAAATAGACTTTTTATAAATGTTATGACACCCATATGAATGAAAGGACAGCGATGGATTAAACTTTATGAGCTGGATAGAGGACTGCAAGTCACACTGTCGTAACAAGCAGCAAACAAAATATTCCAGGTTTTGTGAGTAATTAGAGATAGAGTACACAATTTTGGAGGTTTTTTTGTAACCAAACTTCAACCTGAGGGGGCAGAGCTGATAATAAAACCAACAGAGATGGCACACTCACACATCAGGGATCTGTCAGTCTGAAGGCAGACCTGCAGGAAGGGATACTCTGCTCCTCATTTATCATTCTAATGGAAATCTGAATTTACAAAAGGATATTCATGAAGTTTGTAATAAGGGGCAAAATTAGCAATTTTGACCATAAGCTGACTGGGAAGCTGCTTACTTAAGGTAAAGCTCAAAAGTGGGCAAGATAGTGGTCGCTGTTGTTGTTCTCCTTGTGTTTGTGTGGGTTCTGACTTCCTCCCACAGTCCAAAGACATGCAGTTAGTGGGGTTAGGTTAATTGGTAATACTAAATTGCCCATTGGTGTGAATTTCAGGTGAATTTGATGGTTGTCTGTGTCTATGTGTTAGCCCTGCGTCAGACTGGCGACTTGTCCAGGGTGTACCCTTCCTCATGCCCTACAGTAGCTGGGATAGGCTCCAGCGCCCCCCACGATCCTGACAAGGATAATCAGAAGAGAATGGATAGATCGATGGATCAACAGCACTCTTGACTATTTTCCCTTAGATTTATACAACTGAAACTCTTTTTTTGTGTGTGTGTTCAGTTTGAAAGATTTCAAAGCTTCTGGTGCAGAATCGGGACCCTTTACTCAGACCACCGGTCACTGTTTGCAAAAGCAGATAAACATCTGCAAAAAACTAAAAAGAATTTAAATCATCATTTTTTCAGATTTAACGTAAACACATGTAATCTGTGATTTGCTCAAGTAGTTATTATTTACATGCCAGAACTGCTGAAGCATGACCGGTCAACAGAACGAAAACTACAAACCAGTAACTGGAAACCAGAAGGATTTTGTAGTTACTAAAAATCTTTGCTGACAGATATTTGTCTAAAGAGATTAGATTTCTGCCATTTTAAATGTGAGTAATTGTATCACAACAGCTGTATAATTCAGTAATTACATGGAAACAATACATAATCCAAAAGTTCAGTAAAAGCTGTATAACTGTAGGAGTCTGAAGGCTGATGCATTATCTCAATGCACTGATTTTGTTTCTAAATTGCTGCAATTTAGGTCAAAAAACATCTTTAACTGTTATCTTTAGACTTTATTTTGTGGTGTCAAGATTAACTACAGGGACTAAAAGGGATGATTTAAACAAAAATGAATGAATGGGTATGACAACAATCAGCCAAACTGAAGCTTAGAAGATAAGGAAAGGAATCAGAGGAGCCATCAAATGCCTGGGCCATCCTGATCCAGAAAGGAATGTGTCATGAGGAATCTGTTTGTGTTGGAAACAAAGACCCTGAACAGAATTTCCTTTTTGCATGTCAGTCGACACAAAAAGCGAAACAGCAGGAGCTGGACGAAGCCAGAAGAAGAGCGCATCACAGCAGCGTGCTCGTCAACCACAGAGCAAAGTCGACATCACAGCAGTGCACGCATCAGTGGGGTTGTGTGTCCGAGGCCATCTTGCAGATGTCTTTGTTGTGTCCTCTCTCTCCGGGCTGACTTGGCCACTGTGTTTGTGTGATAGATACTAGGAGACACGGGGGGGCTGTCTGTAATATTTCAGCAGCTGTTTCCTTTATGCAGCTGCACCGCTGCAGACAGGACACTTCAAATCATGCTCATTGCTGCCGCCACTGTGTGCATGTGTGTGTGTGTGTGTGTGTGTGTGGCAGTCCAAAGGGATCTAGTGCCTGACGTCATAGTGAGACACAACAGAGACATGAGGGACACCCTACATCTATCACTATGGATATGATCAGCACAGGTTCACTGCAGAGTGCAGGTCGTGTTTGTGGGAAGAGAGCATCACTAGCTGAGTTTCCATCCTTTATTCCGTTTTTCTTCTCATGGTAAATATCATGTTAATTTCAGTTTTATTGAATATTCTTTGTGAGCAAACTTACCTATTTGACTAAATAAAGTGTCTTCTCTGCAGCAGCCCTAACGTATGACTGATGTTCTGGGGGTGCAGCTTTATTTGACATGTGCACTCCCCAGAACAGATGTGTAAAAAAAAAAAAAAAATATGCACTTGGATTAACATTACAGGAATTGTCACTTAAAAAAAATGTAAAAAAAAATAAAATAAAATATATGAGCAGTATTCCTGAAAAGAGTGGCAGGTAGCTGCATATCTGAAGACTGTAAGTGGATGACGCAATATGATCAGTTCTCACAAACACTGAACCAGATAGTTTACATTTTAAACGGGCATTAACGTAAGACCCTGTCAGGAGAATTCCCTTTGGGGCAGAAAAAGACACAGACGAATTCTTATCGTGTACACGGGCAGTCACAGAGCTGACCTCAGTGCGACGTGCAGCTGCAAGGTTCGGGGACTCGCGCCTGTGACTGTCCGTTTCTTTAGTTTATAGTTACAAAATGGTTACACAAAACTTGTCATACAGTGATTGGATGAAGCACATATCTCAAACTGCGGAGACACTAGACACAGTGTAGAAAACAACTCCGAGTTATCTTGTGAGAAACGCATCAGCAGACATTCTTGAAGCTGGGAACTCAGGTGGCAGTGAATCTCTTTTTAATCTGCAGCCCGATAAGAGAGACTGTTTGCTGAAGGTTTCTGCTGATCTTGCAAACATACTTAGGTCACACAGAAGACATAATTATTAAGACATAAAAATAATTTCTCTAATACACATACTAGTTGTATAATCAACTTACTAAAGATTATATGTTTCACTAAAGATTATATGTAGGTCTTCATGCAGACAAACTTATTGCTGTTATTTCTTTTAACAGACCCCCTCACTTTTCCATCTACATTAAGTTAACTTTTCTCAAGTGGCCCCTCACCTCTGCTGACTCTAATCTGTGGACCTCCCGACCAAGCTTCAGGTGTTAGCGTCTTTTGGAGCGTTTTTAACCTGACAAATAATATAGACTACTGTAAAATTACACACTTTTGCAGAAGTGTGTCCTCTGGTTCTGATGAATGAAGTTCAAGCAGTCAGTTAGCATTTATTAGAAGATATCTGTGCCTCGTAGCTCCAGCATTATGATACGCGGATGCAGGTTGCTAACCAAGTTTGCTAAAATTAGCTGATAATGTAAAACCTCTCCATTCTTAACCCCCCTTTTTTAAAAATAGTATAGCATTCATTTTGATGCTAGGTTTCAAACTAATGTCCCTAAACTGGAACACTCTGTCTTTCATATAGAGTTTATAGGCAAGACTAAAGATGAATGAATGAAAAGACAGCATTGGCTGTTGAACGAATCAAGAAAAGACTAGAAAAAATTAGCATTGTGTTGTTATTTCAATCAAAATCCTGCAAAAGAGCATTCATAATAATGCAATGAGGCCAACTGTTGTGTGTATTGTAAATGTTTCATATATTTAGTTAGTATCTTATCTGTTTTGTCATTTAACAACTGCAAAAACTAGATATCTAAAATTAATGGGCTTCGGTTAAGAGTTTTAGTTTTATCTGCGGGTCTAAATGTATTTCTACGATTTTGTCGTCTCTCTTTAGTTTGAAACAAACAAAATCTTGTGAAACGTAGCCCACTCTGTTCCTAGGTTCACACAACCATCATCGATGACAGCCTTCAAAAACATGTACCCGTCGAATGCCTGTGTCAACAAAGATTTCTCCCAGCCACAACGACAGCCCTCTTTTATTTCCTCATTTATTTTTCATTTAAAGCTGAAACCACATTGGCGTGCCCATGAAAAATACAGATTTCACCCTTGTCCAGTTGGGGGAAAAAGATCCAATGAGGCAGAAAGACACATCAACAGGGAGGAGAGGGCAAGAGAGGAGAGAGGGGAAAATACACACAGCGTGTCCTTTGAGCCGGTGTCACCCTGCTGGGCGGAGTTTGACATTCAGACCATGCGACAAGGCTCGGCCCAGGGTGGACGGCCCCCCTGCAATATTAACTCTCATTTGGAGAGCAGCTGTGGCTATGAGCATGAAACATTGAAGGAAACAGCTGCCATGGATCCAGTGCCATCGCACCACCTCTCGCACTGTCTATTAAAGCGCCCTCCCTACTGTTCCCTTAAGCCTGCATGAAAAAAAAGCACACAAACTGGCTCTTATTCCTCATGTAATTTCCCCTCTAACTTCAGTCTCAGGGTGACTTAGTCTGTCTGTGTGAGGCTTCAGTGGCCTGGGAGATATCCCCAACATCTGGACAACAAAAAGTGCTTTCAAGGCCTCACTGTCTTAAAGACTGAGTGGGCTGTGTGTAAGTACAATCAAGGAAATTGCTTGAAAGTGTGATAGACAAAGACCAATTGGGTGTGGACATGGAAATGTTTTCTAGATGTTCTAATGCTGAAAGTTTAATAATCACAAGGAACAATGAGTGCCTTATTCTTATGAACATGTTAAGCACATTCTTTTAAAGATATCAGTGGGACCTCGGAATTGTTTCTCCGCTCTTTGGAAATATTTGGTTTCGTCAGCCTAATCGGGCATGTTGACACATGGTGGACTGTTTCCTCTGGGTTTTGGACCTGATGATTCAGGTGGAAAGGTTTAAGTATCTGTAGCTGTTTTCATACATGCACTCCAGCCCTGAAAACAGCTACATGTGAGAATACAAACGGTGGACGTGGTTGGATATATATGTGTTTAAGTTCTGCACACTAAGTCTGTGTGATATCTGATTACACCCATTTAAAAATACGGCAGGTCACCATTCAAAAATGGTGAATGCTAAAGGAACATGAAAAAAGTGCCCTTGCAGCTCAAAACATGCACCACTACTGATACACAATATTATAAAATATTATCTCTGTTTCTTTTCTTGTTTGGGACCAGTTCATCATCGCTTTATGTTGACTTCATCTTTTTCACTGTGGTTTTTCAAGCATAATTTTCCCACAAACACACAGCCCATTTGGTGTGTTTACTGTATATGTTACACATGTTACACGTGGATCTGAAAATTTCAAAATTCACACTTTTTTTTGCGTGCTCAGGGTGTAATGGCCTTTAAGCGTGTGTTAAAATTTCTTCACAATGCTGTTAGATGTTTACAGCATGATGTCTTTTGCTTTCTGTCACTGATTACAATAGATGACATCTACATATTGAGCAGGCTAGAAGGCAAAGTATTGATGCTGACCATTTAGTGGTCTTAGCGTACCAACTCCCCATTGGTACCGGAATAAAATCTTAACTCTCTGCTGCTTTTTCTTTCATTTCTCACGCATCTGTTACAATGTGTGCACATGTAAATACAGATGTTGACTATAACACTCAGGGCTTCACACTCCTAACCAGCCTTGACCCAAAACCCTGCAGAGCTGTGGCAATCACTCTGAAAGCGATAGAAGCTCTTCTTCCATTTAACTATCACACATTCATAAGACGTGCGGTGTTTTCAAAGACCCTTGCCTTGTAAAGTAGCTCCTTGGAGACACATGCTAATTTACTTTAGCTTTAGGAGGGGTGGAGGGGGTGACAGCAATAAAGGTCGTCTGTGATTTCTAGTGACAGGCTGAAAGTAAGTGTACGGGCGTATGAACCTGAAGCTCCGCAGGGACCTGGACCCCCTGGTGTTCTCCTAGTAGCTGTACAAGCTCCCGTCGGCCGTGCAGTGTGTCAGTGAGTGATTCAAAGGCAAATGGCTCTGAATTATTGATCAGTTGGGTCACTGTAGCTGTGGATTATAACCGTGCGAACACTTTCCCGTCTCTGTTTGTGTGTTTAGCCGTAATGAAAAATAGCAGCTCGGAAAGTGACAAAGAAACTTCATGTACAACAAGAATATGAATAGATTCCTCCCGGAGAGCTCGTGCTGCCATCATCAATGTAAATGAGGCCCTGACTCTTCGCCAGAATCGTGGACAATTAAGCTGTTATTAATTATTCAAGAGTGGAAATAATTGATCAGCAAGGTTGAAGTGGCTGCGGATTGTAATGGCATGGGCAGTGCCACTTTCACAGGGGATAATTAGCAACAGGGGTAATTACACTCACAGCCAATTTGTAATACCAGCGTTTCTTAATGCCTTGTGTGTACGCCGGTGTCTGTGTGCAGTATCAAGCTTCAAACTAACAGATTTTTTTTTTTTGCTCTGCATTTGACACAGATTATCACAGTCATTGGTTGGTGATGCTCCCAATTATTAAACAGCTTCCTTATAGAAATACTACATCCAACTCGCTAGTTTTAGTTGACTAAATATCATAAGACTTGGACACTAAATCCAAAGTTGGTTCAGATTTAAATATAAAGTGTGAAAGTTTGTTGTGTTTTTACTGGTTTATGGTTTACAAAAGTCTTATTTTTCCTTCCAATTTGTCTCCTTTTAAAGAGGAACAGGGAGCATGGGAGCTAGCTTGAGTCAGAGCACTTACTGTAACCTCCTTAAACTCCTAAGGGCTTCAGGACAGTATGTGAGTGTGTATCTGCACTGCTGATAGCTAACCAGATGCAGTCATTTCCACCCACCGTCTGCTGTCATGCTTTGATCCATTTCCACATTGACTGGTCACCTTGGTCATATGTGTCCAAAATTACCAATTAGTACCTCGTTTCCACTTGCCAACTGTATCAGAAGAATCACTTATGAAGTGTCACTGCTGAGAAGGTGATTACTGAATACTATAGGCCTGTGCAGGAAGTCACTAGTCAGAAACACAATTGTAGATACATTAGTACTTTTTTTATTTTAGTTACAAGACTAAATTGCTTTTCTGGCAAAATAAATTCAGTATGTAGTTATAATGAAACTGGAGTATGGTTCTAACTACACTGAGCTTAGTCAACATTTTGCATAAAGATTCACATAATTCAACACAGCTGGACTCCCACCACTCAGACAGCAGCTTACGAGAAGCCCCGTCTAGCTCTTAGTCAGTTTTCTCTTAATTATCAGTGCCGTATGTGCCACGCAGTAATGACTCGGCCTTTAGTACAGCTTTGCAATTAGATAACACTATAAAAACTTGAACTATAGTAGAACTACTCTAAGCATAAATGTAGTTTGCCAGATTAAATATGTTTATATGATATAAAAAGTTTTTTGTATAAGGTGATACTTCTTCAAACTTCAGTGTTCATAGAAAAGGTTTTGTGTTCAGTCCAAAACTTGGGGATTTACCAGTGTGTGGTTTTTGGTAACGTCGGATTTTGGTTTTTGCTTAAGTTTGTTTGTGTTGTTTCGCGTTGTACTTGATGACCTGGTTTACAGGAATAGCAAAGAAAGTCTGTGTGTGTAAAATAGGATCCCTTGGTGTCACATTTAAATGCACTTTTTGTGTATTTTTTTTATTTGCAGTTAGTGTTATACGAGCTGTGGGTAGTGACCAAAAGAACGAGATCGTGGATACAAGCGGCAAAAATGGGCTTCTCTGAAGGGTGGCTGGCCTCTCCCTTAGAGATCGGGTGAGGAGTTCAGCCATGCGGGAGGGGCTCAGAGTAGAGCCACTCGTCCTCCACATCAAAAGGAGCCAATTCAGGGTGTTTGGGCATCTGATAAGGATACCTCCTGGGTGAGGTGTTCTGGGCATGTCCCACTGGGAGGAGGCCCCGGGACAAACCAGGTTGGAGGGAATATAGCTCTCACCTGGGCTGGGAACACGTTGGTGTTTCCCCGGACAAGCTGAAGGCTGCTGCCCCCACAACCCAGCCCGGATAAGTGGAAGAAGATGGATGGATGGATGGATGGATGGATGGATGGATGGATGGATGGATGGATGGATGGATGGATGGATGGATGGATGGATGGATGGATAGATGGATGGATGGATGGATGGGAAGTGTTATAAATTGAGCATTTTAACTCAAACCAAGACATTTACCTTAACCTAACCAAGGTTTTAGTGCCTAATCTCAACCACTGAGGGAAAGTAAAAGTAAAAAGTAATCCAATGCGATGGAATCAGAAATTTTAAAAAAAGGTGAAGACCACAACGATACAAAAATGACTCAAATTATTTCCACGACACAACATCCATATACAAGTCTTTTAATTCCACAGTAAACCCCTCATTGATGAAGCACTAATTAAATAATTTTCTGTTCTAACTAGCCAGACTTCTAATAAACACCATATTATTCAGACACCTTTTGAGTTGGAATCTCATACAAAGAGCAGCTACTCACAAAATAATATAAACTGCAGAGGTGGTTAACTGAAAAGTAAAAGCACAATGAATCTCATTATGCTATATGTTTGTTCCTGTTCTCTTTATTGTCACTGTCTAGCACACACTCCTCTCCCCGATTGGGCTGTCTCTCATTTCTCTCATGATTCATTTCCAATGTGCCCTTTGCAATTAAACCCGGGGGTTCCTCACTTAAGACCGACAGGCCAGGGGAGGCGGGTGTCAGCTGAGACCATCAGTCATGCATGGACGCTGCTGTGTGGCTCTGTGGATGTGATAAAAACCAAAGCAAAGCTCTGCAAAACAACTGCTGCTGTGCACGCATGCACCCACACACACGCGCACACACGGATACACATAAACAGTCAATTATCAGCGAAATAGCACAACACTCTCTTTCTTCTGTGTACTGTTTTCCTTTCAGTCTCTTCCATATCACGTTGTGTTCCCGACTCTCTCCCCGTCACTCTCTGTTCCCCTCCCCTCTCCCTTTCTCTCTGCAATCTCTCATCGTCGCTTTAGCACATTAATTGACTCATTATTCCAATTCGTACTCGGGGAGGGGGAAGGGCCCGTTGATTAACGGAGGCAGATGCCCAGTCTCTGCAGAGCAGCTCCAGATCGCTGTTGTTTGTCCCATACGTTTACAGGAGTTATTAGAACAGCTCGAGACTGCTGGCTCGAAGGTAGAGGAACATGTAAATGTTCTGACAGTCACTGTGATGTGTGTGTATTAAATGGGGGACTGTATAATTAGCACATTAGCAAAAAGATAACTGCACCAATTTGATTATTTGTAAGATTTGTAGTTATGATGAGGAGTGAAAAAGGTGTCGTTCACAATGAAAATTAAGAATATGTGAAAATTGTTTGGTAAACAAAGATAAAACTGAAATGTGATCATCACTGTTAGTTTTTTTGTGATTTTGTGTGTTTTTCAAAACCTAGTTTGAAATGTTTCATTCCTTTGAAAATGCTCTGGAGAAAGTGTAGCTGTATCTTAGGCTACGTTCACACTCCAGGTGAAAGCTCATCAAATCCAATTTTTTTGACCCTATGTGACCCATATCCGATCATGGTATGACAGTGTGAACAGCACAAATCCGATATTTTCAAATCCGATCTGGGTCACTTTCGTATGTGGCACTGAATCCGATACATATCCGATGTTTTAGAAAGCGACTGCTGTTTGAACGGTTGTGTCACTGACACAAGACAGACGCCGATTATCAGCGCAGGAGAGGACAAACGAGAAAGCATGGCGGCGAAACCTGGAGACGGAGCGAGTCAATGGACAGAAACTGAAGTTTTGGACTCGATTAGGACACGGGGAGACAATTCTATTCAGGCTAAACTTTTAGCATCGTATCATAACCGACCTGTGTTCGACATTCTTACTTCCGTAAACAGAGTGCGTTGTGTATAATGTCTTCTTTTGCGCATGCAGGCCGCTTTGAGGGCCGTGAAAGAACGCACACTAGAACGCGTTTGCTGTCACATTTTATTTGTAGTGTGAACATCCAGACAGAAAAAATCGTATTTGATCAAAAAATCGGAATTGAGCATTAAGACCTGCAGTGTGAACGTAGCCTAACTGCATCTTCATCATCTTCAGGTCACCGACGTTTGTCTATTTAATTCTTCTATCTTTTATTACTTTTTTTTGGCCCAAAATAAAAGTTGCAATTATGATCAGCCTTATTGATTATCAGTGTCAAGAATGATGCAGCATTTGATTTTTACGTCTTTTGTCAGTCCATAACATTGCAGCCACATCATCTTTTAGTTTTGGACGCAACTGCTGCAATTGATCAGACAGAAGATCCAACTTGTGACAGGCAAGTGGTTGAATTCAATATGAAATATCAAGAAGATAACAGTAGAAAACCTGAGATGCTTCCTTCCATATGAAAAAACATTGGTCAAATAAGAGGCTTCCACATGTCTGTGTTAAGAGCAAAAACCAAATCAAGACCAGTATGAATATCCAGTTTTTCAACCAGTTTTGCATTTGCCAAGAGTCAGTGTCACTACTGGTAGTATGAGGCAACATCTGGACCCTACAGAGGTTACACAGGTATTCCAGCTTCTCTATGATGGCACATAAATACATGCCATTGCCAGAAGGTTTTCTGTATCTCCCAGCACAGTGTCAAGAGCACGGAGGAGATTCCAAGAGACAGACAGTTAATCTAGGAGAGCTGGAAAGGGCTGTAGAAGGTCCTTACTCCATCAGCAGGATGAGCACTGCCAGAGCTACAAAATGACCTCCAGCAGGACATTGGTGTGAATGTCTTTGACCAACGATCAGAAACAGGTTTCATAAGGGTGTCCTGAGGGCCCAACATCGTCTAGTGGCCCTGTGCTCATTGGCTGGCACCATGAAGCCTGATTGCCATTTGCCATAGAATACCAGAGCAATACTAGCACCCTCTGCTTCTCACCGATGAGAGTAGGTTCACCCTCAGCACATGTGACAGATGTGAAAAGGTCTGAAGAAGCCAAATTAGTCCCTGTTACACCAATTAAAAGATATTTATGATATTTTGCAAAAAGTGAAAAGCAGCTTTAGGTTAAATAACACTTTCTATTACCAAATAATATATAATATTTATATTGTATCTCAATCAAGCAAAAACTCAAAGGAGGAAATTCCTTCTGTATCATGTCCCATCCCCCACCTCCATTCTCCGTCTTCCAGTCTGTCTTCATGTCTGTCTGTATGTGATGCTAGCATAAGATTTTTAGGCCATATTTTTAACCCCACTGTTCTATAGTGACAGCTCAACATTTAGCTGCCCTGACAAGTCCAGTTAGCTACAAGCCCAAAGTTTACCTGACACAGGGTGGCCTACTTATTGTCTCCCATCTCTTTTCTTCATCTACACCCCCATCCATCAAATCTACCACCATCACCACCACTCTGTCTGTTAATCCCGCTTTCCTCTTTCTGCACCCTCCTCATCTTCCTACATCCTATTTGAGGGAATTAGGAGAGAATCAATCATTCGTCAGGGTCTACATGTTGTTACAGACAGCCTTACTTTCCCAGGCAGGGTCTCTCTCTGCCATCTCTAGGCGGACAGCATGGGATGGAAGGGCAGTTTGGGAGGGGGGATATCATGTGATACCAGGAATGCAAAGTGACGCAGGTTGGAGCTCTGGTGGCCGTTGAGTTCCTCTGACAAACTGACTGCAACACCCTGGGGCACTTTTTTTTCCCTCTCCTTTCTATATCTGTCCGTCTCACTCCTGTAACATCCCCTCCACCACCACCACCACACTGTTCTGTCATTCAGCGAGAAGGGAGGCCGCCATCATCATTGTTGCAGCAGCCAGTAGGAGGTCCTGGAAACCCAAAGTGGTGTGTCCATTTTTTATTCGGTGTTTGTGGTCTCTTAGTGGTGCTGACTAAGCAGTCTGGACCACAGCCGTAAAAGAGAAACTCTGGCAATTGCAATGAAAGATGAGGTGGAGGTGTATACACTGGTGTTATGAGAATACTTTGTGATAACTGAGTTTTAACAGAGGCTGTCTCAAAGGATCCACTTAAAAATAAATCATCATTTCAGCAAAGCCACCTGGAACTTCAGTGGATCCACCAAAATGACCTGGAAACTTTCACCATCGCTCAAGTCAGTGTTGAATCTACCCAGATCTTTACTCTTTTCACTTGCTTTCCCGTTGGAAGCTAGAAGCTAGAAGGTTAGGCTGAAAGGAGGAGCAAAATAGAGTTACAAGGAGCTCTCCTATCAGATATCTGTCAAGTTCATCACGCAGACATATAAACAGAGCTTCAGAAAATATCTAAATGTTGGTTACAGACAATCTATAAAGATGGACAGACCCTAAGTGAGTCTTTGGGTTTGCATTAATTATACATGCATGCACATGGATACAAAAAGTCATGGAAACGTCAAAATGTTTTAGGCACTCATTTACGAATAGTAAAAGAAATGAGTCCTACATATCTACTATAAATGGAAATGTGTCCCTACAGGAAGCTGGCTGTTGATGGGAATTTTTGCAGCAGTAGGGTAGGGTAACAAAATTCGATTTTCTTATTTGGAGCAAACCAAAAGAAACCACTGGTGCAACC
>VUQR01030829.1:16832-34923 GCA_015108515.1 Hemichromis elongatus
GGGTGAGGCAGGAGAGACAGAGAGAAAGGAAGATTGTCTGAAGACAGAAGAGAGGGTACAGAGGGGTCTCCAGACAGAGAAGGATATTATCACACATGGATAACTAGCCATGAGCCTGGTCAGAGAAGTCATTTGACAACGCATGTGCACATATGTAAACACGGAAACACACACACACACACACACTGTTGCTTCTGACTTGTGTTGTGCTGACATCAAAGCTTCTCCTCAGCCCATATGGAGGGAAAGCCCTTTACCATGACAACACAGTGTTATTAAACTCATAAAGAAGGATGGGTTTCAAATTCTCGTAAATGATTTAATGTCCTTCAAAAAGAAATATTATAAATAAAAGTTACACCAAAGCCTAATCTCAGAGTATAGCCTGTTCTAGAGCATGACTCTAATCAGATTACATTTTTAGGTAATGTAGGAATGTAAAGAGTAACTTTACTAAATTTAATAATTGCATTACAGTTACAATTATGCCATTACTTCTATATTTTGATGTGTTGTACCGAAGCAGCTAATTAAAGCTGTGAGGATCAGTCAGGCTTGTAGCGTTAGAGCCATTTATTTCTACCTGCACACGTTTCTCTACAGCCGATCACTTTGACGTCTCTTTGGGCGGATTTTCTGCTTTTCTTTGTGTTGCCGGTTTTTCTTTCATGCTTAAACACTAAAAGAGAGATAGTATGTGTGATAATGATTTGTGTTGGGGTCTGGGACTCTAGCCTAAAGTTTATATTGTTAACTTGTTAACTTTTTCAGAGTAACTCAAATGTGATGCAGAAAGCAGCGTAAAAAATTAATTGAATAGATTAATGTAGCATATTACTTTTAAGAAAAGTAACAACAAATATGCTTTTTTCTGTGTGTGTGTGTGTGTGTGTAATGATCCCAGCATTGGCTGCAGGTTAAGCTTGCAATTATTTATATTTCACCTGCCAGTTTAGACTACAAAAAAAGAGGAAGCATGGAATACAGGATCATAAAAGTACTAAAAGCTTTAAGATCAACTTAAATGAAGACTTTTAAATAAAAAATGTCCACTCCAGCATTTGTACTTATCTTTTTAGTTAGTTGCCATGACATCAATTTTTTTTGTATTTATTAATTAATTTTTTTACTGATTTTATTGTGAGGGGTTTTTTTTAGTTGGGTTTTAAAGAACGGTTTCCTTGATGCCCTTTCGCTAGCCCAGTACAGACACAGTCCCTGCTTCATGCCCACAATCTACTGATTGCTCCATTTTCCATTTTCAGTGCAAGCTGCTGCTTCAGACTGCTAAATGCAGCATATATAAAAGGAAGGTTCAAATTCACTCTGTTTAAATTTTTTCTAGTTATGGGCAAAGAGTATGACAAGGATCTTACATATGTCAGAGATTATAATGTGTGCCAGACTAACTGCACTCGTGGACATGCCAGAACCTCATGGAATGATCCCTTGGTTGTGACAGAGCCCTTTTTATTTCCCTGATAAGACTTGACTGTGGTGATGATGGTGGTGGTGGTGGTGGTGTGGCGATGGGTTGTAATGCTGACTCCGACCAGAAGAGGGCTCCCTCAACCTCTGGAGGCCTTAGGAGGTCTGGAGCTGCAGTGAAGGGGCATGTGAGTCAGGAGAGGGTGATCTCATAGAGGGTTTATCGGCTGGAAAATCTGAGTGGATATTTCAAAAATACTAATGCTGAGGGAGAGAACGTGTATGTCTGCACAACCACTGCTTAGCACAGAGAGGCTCCCTGTGAGCAGATCACACACTGCTCAGTGCCTCAGCTGGAAACTGGGATTCCAGGTTTGCTGTTGAAAAGAGCATTTTGTGTTTTTTGGAAAAGTTATGTTTCCAGTTAGAGTTTAAAAGTGCAAAAATCACTGAACCTGATCTACCACACCGGTGATAAATTGGTCAGTCAGTGGGGACTACCGGGGAGGTCAGTGGATGCCACCATCAGAGCAGTCTGGGTGTTTTAACGGCTCTACCGTGGGCGACTCGGATCTGACACACCTCACATCCCTGTCTATTGGAATAACGCGGGGGCGGTGTGACAGAACATGTTTCCCCCGCTGATATCTTGTTCCCCCACCGGCGCCATCCGACAGTCAGAGTTGCCGCTCCGAGGAGAGCGAGGCTTTATAATTGTAACCACATCCAATTAAGTTTTCAATTCAGCCCCCTATTAATCAGGCCAGTGATCAGAAAGGCAGAAGCCATAGAGCATTTCCTGCAGAGACCTGTGAAGGGAGCAGTGTCTCATTCACAACAAAAGGATCGTTTCTGAGGGGAATATTTTTCTGCCTCTCGGTGTTTGGGGCTAAACTGCAGGAGCGGGGATGTTAATTCTGTGCCACAAAAGGCAACCAACTGTTAACAGAGAGTTACATCCTGTTTAAAAGTTGTTTCACTTTATCTCCTTCCTTTTTTATTAGTTTGTGTGCTTCAGATTGTGGTTGTGGGGGAGCTTTTTCTTGTTTTACAGGTTTTTATGTAACATTGTCAGTTGAAATCGTGTTTTGTTTTAGTTTGATTAAACTTGACATTTTTAAAAAATGGCTGCTATGCCTTATC
Source organism: Hemichromis elongatus (assembly GCA_015108515.1). Taxonomy (NCBI): domain Eukaryota; kingdom Metazoa; phylum Chordata; class Actinopteri; order Cichliformes; family Cichlidae; genus Hemichromis; species Hemichromis elongatus. Next base: position 19,404 of record VUQR01030829.1, read on the forward strand.
TTATCTTATCATTTGTGACCTTTGTTTAATTGCTTCATTTTCCACTGTGTATTGAAAACATACCAGTAATCACAGGGGAAGTCCTGCAATTTAGTATTCTACTTATTAGTAATACAACTTGTGAGAAACAGACAGAAAAGGTCAAAATTGAAAAAATAAGGCAAAGATATTCAGACTTTTAGCTCTTAGTGCAATAAAAAGTTTTCACCTGGAATTCTGTCCCAGTCACACCAACCAATAGTCACAGCACTGCACTCTAGTTTTATGCGATTATGAAGCAGATGCTTTGGGACTGAAGAATGAAGCCAAGTCAAAGGTGACCAAAATTGCAGTTCCTCTAATGCTCACTTAAGGCTGGACCTAAAAGAAAGTAAGTTCCTCCCATTTTAGACTCATATGTTAAACTATCCAACTTTTAAAAGATTATGAAATATGTTTATAGCTTCATACAAAAATGTTTTTGCCCATATATGGATAGTTTCCCCTCTTAGAACTCATCTATTTTCATTTTGGATTTGGCCACTTTAATTGACAGCTGTCTCGACACAGGCAGCAGTAGCCAGTAAGCATCTGTGACCCACAGCTCCATTAATTCCAGTCATAACTAGACCTCTCCACTGTATTTGCTCTCAGTGGCTTTTGGGACACATTAATGACAGATATTATTGACAAATAATATCTGTACTGTCCACTACAAATTATCCAAGAAGTTTTTGCTTCAGGATAAGTGAATAAAATTCTAGTATTATTTTATTGTGTCCCTTAATACTAATTAGCTATATATTTGCATTTCAATTATACAGTTTATGGATGCAACTGGTTAGCCAGCTTTGTAGTTAGCAGTTAACTCGGCTTCCATTCTCTCTTCCAAATATATTAACGTCTTAGTCCAAAAGTCCCACACAGTGGCACCGAAATGGAAGCATCAAAATGCCAAAACAAATCCAAAACCTGTACGTTATGCCATGGTTGCTGTGTCCATTAGTCACCTCTGCTGTGGCCTGGTTCTGTAAAGGGTTTTTTCCTGTTAAAAGGGAGTTCATCCTTCCCACTGTCACCAAGTGGAGTTTTCTCTCTATTTGTTATTGGGTCTTTACCTTGTAATATAATGTGCCTTGAGGTGACAGTTGTTGTGATTTGACATTGAATTTTTAAACTAACAAGCATTTAAGCTAACCACGTGTTGGCTCTTTAGTGGACAGACGCCATGCAAATGCATCTCTGTAGCCTTCGAACTGGTTGAATCCCTGCATGTTTAGCCAAGGAGTTACGTGAGCAGACATGGACTGAGAAGTACTTCACTTCTTCTCCATGACTGTGAATCAGAAAAAAAAAAAAATTCCTGAGTAACAAACATTGTTTTTCCCTCTACAGAGAAGACAAAATTCATGTCCAAGAAAACAAATTATTAAATTAATTTTTCTTTCTGAACTGCCCTGAGCCTGTGCTGAGATTTAATCAGGCTATCTCTGCCTGATAAATACCCATATTTAAAAAAGGCTTTGCCCCCGATATGACACAGACATTTCGTTAGTCATATCCAAGCCCTGGGTTTTCATTTGATATCATTATTCATTTTTAGTCATTTTTATGAGTGGGAATTTTCTTCAGTTTGGCTGCTCCTTTTGGGAACGTGTTGAATGTCATGTAAGTGTGGAATGTCGACAATAAGCCGTACATTATCACTGAAGTCCTACAACCAGCCCTTTACATAAACTATGCACCCATATGTAACCCGAAGCATTGGGGTGTGACAAGGGAAGTGTATTGGGACACGGTTATAATCATGATCCATCTAATGGATCAGGCAGATCTAATCCACACATAGTTACAGTTGAGCTTTGAGCTGCTAAATCCACACGCAGCTGACTGTCAAACAATAACAGAAATTGAAGTCAGTGCGGTGAGCTACCTTTTTTGTAATCCCCGTGATGAGTTAAAGTGTAGGAGAGAAAGCTTTTTGTTGTTAGACAGATTGTAATCTACATGACAGCGGGGGTCAGTCACCCCGTCCTCTCTGAGCCAGCTTTGATCTGAACCACCGTAACGCACGGTGCATTTATCGCCTCATCGAAAGAGGTTTGAGTTTAATCAAAAATATTTGTTAACATTTAAATGGTGGTTAAATTCAGTGAAGTTCTGCCTTTAAAAGAGCTTTCAGTTATCTTTATTTTAAATATATTTTCACACTAAAGCTGAATTTATCAGACTGTAGTTTGGGGGTAAACTTGAGCCCAGCTTACTTTTGAATGATTATGAAATCTGATTGCCTGCAACTTTTTAAATCTTAGATCTTCATGTTTTAAACATTTAACTTTGCTGATGCGACAGAGGGCCACTCCTTATTACAGCTTTTTATTTAGTTCATCTGTAAATTGGGCAATTAAGGAAACTTTAGGTGATCGCAGAACAAACTACTAACATCTAACCAAACTGTCGCTACTCGCTGAAAAAGAACACAGTGAATAGCATAACCCTAACAAACTTTGGCTAAACCCAGCAGTCCTGACAGGAATCCAAACTAATGACAGTAAGGAAAAGACACAATAATCACTTTAAGTAAAGTCCAGCGAGTGATAAACAAACTGAAGAGTGGTAAGTCACTGGGCTTAGTCTGAATTCAAGCAAAAATTCTCAAAAATGGTGGAGAGCCAGTCTACCAGGTCCTATTTAACATCTGTTCAAAAGATTGGGGCTCTGTGCAATGGCCAGATCTGTGGACTCATTCGACTGTAAAAAAGAAAAAAGAAAAAAAAGGAGACAATACCTTATGTGAACCACAGAAGAGTAAGCTTAATAAACCACTAAAGAAAATTCTACAGAAACTTGGAAAAGTTGAATAAATTTTGTATACTAATACTCGCAACTGTATATCTATAATCTGCTATAGCTTTTATAACTATACGTCTAACCTGTTCATAGCCTGTACATAGCTTGTAAACTCACTACAGTTATAGTGTACACATACTTATAGTAAATTCATCACATACCTTCATACAGTGTACATACACAGATCTATTTTCTGTAATATATCTATATTATTACTTAAGCACCTTTGAATGGATGCAAACTGCATTTTGTTGCCTTGTACTTGTGACATGTCAAATGACAATAAAGTTGAACTCTATTCTATTTTATTCTACTGCAAATGATGAAGCCTTAAGTCTCAGAGTGTTCCTTGATTCCACATAGACAGGCTAGTGTAAGTGCAATGTGAAATAAAACTTTTATTTTGGTAAATCTTGCTGCCAGCAGTTTATTGTAATTTAACACTGGAGTGTGTTATAGTATAACCAGTGTTAAGTAGTTTAAAGATAGTCATAATTAAAAAATCCAACTTGGTCAAGCAGTAATACTGTATAAGTCTTTGAACTGTGTAATGTAATATTATTTATTTGATTAATATTATTGATAATGTCATTGAATACTATTAATCTTTTATCTGTTATGAAAGAGCTCAGCTCTTATTGGACAGCATTGTGTAGGTTGTGAACCCAGCAGTCTCTGTGGGATAAGAGGACAATAAAAGGTGTGTGTGTGCGTGTGTGTGTGTGTGTGTGTGTGTGTTCAGTAATACATGGAACAGATTTGACTGCATTTGAGGAGAAAGTGGTGACAACATGGCTGACTCATAAGTCTGCTGTCGCTCAGCATGTGAAACAGGGATAAGCCCTCAGCCTGAACAATAGAGCGGGCCCCCTGTACAGGCATCTGACATGCTTTAGCTCAGATTAGTGTGTAAAATATAGGTTATCCTCTGAGGTGACAAATGGGCTTCATAGAAGTCTAAACAGTGATGCTGATTTGACACAGTGCCGTTGTTTTAAAGCTCCCCCATTATAAATATTTATTTGTGTATTTGATAAGCAATATGCAGATAGACATGTGCCATAAACCAAGTTCTTTATTGCATGCTTAGACACATAACCCGTAACCTTAATGTAATCATTAAAAAATGTTTGTTATTTTAATAGTCACAAGATCAAAGTGCAGATGTTTTAAAAGTTATCTTATAATGAACAGCTACAAAAAGATTAGAGCTTTATTAGAGCCAAGAAAAAATGTTCTTAGTGGGAATGGGACATATTAAAGATTAATCGTCACTACAATAATGTAAAGTAAAGCAATTGGTCACAACAATTAATTTAAGCCATTCATGCTCAATAAGTCAGTAACTGTACATATAATATTAGCCAGGAAAAGTAGCTCTATTGTTTTACTACCCGTTGCTTTTAATTCACACATTTGCATTTGTGATGGGGGGTAATTAGGATCTGTTTATTATTCACACAATCCCTCATAAAAGGCTAATGAGCATTTGTTTTGACGACAGTAAAAATGCAAGGGAAAACGATTTATATTTGTTAGCACTCACAGGTCATTATGCTGTAGCTATTTGTCAGGGGCGTAGCATCCCCTGCTTGATCTGAGTCAGGGAGAGAAATCACTCATTCATTCATTCTCTTGGGACAGAGCATCTGTATTTCTAAGAGACATTATTACTATTATCATTATTATTATTATTATTATTATTATTATTGTTGTTGTTGTTGTTGTTGTTATCATCGTTGTTGTTGTTTCTTTTATGATGCATTTGTTGATGGTTTATACTACCTTTATTTTTTTCATTGATGTAATTTAATTGATCCTATTATTATTTTTCCTGTAACGATATTAAATAAACGAAAAAAAGCATTAAATAAAAAAACAAAGTCATGTTTTTGACTGTTTGAAGTCTCAGATAAACCATAATTTAAAGACAGATTTTGATGGACAGATTTATGAAAAAGCTCTATGCTGTCATTGGCTTAGAGCCATGTCAATCTAATCATAACGCCTCAATCTACATTTTTTAAAAGCCTTTTGAAACTTAATCCCATTATGCAATCCCTTTTTTTTTTTTTTAACTCACCTCCAGTGTATTTTAAAGCTCAATTTTGTGAACGAAGTAACTGCAATAAATAAATAATTTATAAATGACTTTTAGGAAAATTAGATGGAAACGAAGATGGAAACTATTGGCTGGGAGTGGCAACGTAAGGTAGACGTCAAGGTAGAGATGCCTGTCACACTGACAAACTTCATTTTTTCATCCATTTTTTAAACCAGACATGTTTAAAAAATTGCCCAAAACACCGTTTGACTGTATTGAATTAGCCATTGAGAGCTAAAAGAAACGTATTAAGAACATTAGGGGTAAATAACGAGTGAATTTTGCATTCCAGCGAATTAGATGTCCGCTTGCCTCAGGCTTAGCTAGCTTGTAATTTTCTGGAAGCTCAAGTTTAACAACCTGGCTTAAAGTCTGAAATGTATCCAGTGGGGGGGGAAAAAGTCGGCAGGTAAGCTGTACCAAAAACAGTTTAGTTAAGTTAGCATAGTGACTGCTGAGCAAAAAATAATTTACATTTATGTACTTAGCTAAGCTGGTATTATTTAGCTTAGCTTAGCTAACCTCAGCTTACTCGTTGCTAGCTTAACTTAGATTCAAACAAGCTAGTTAGATGCACAGGCTCTATGAGCTGCAAGACTTAATTAATAAAATGCATGGTCATTCAATTTGAAGTTGTGAAGTGCAACTTAAAAATGACTTGTTTTGCTCACTAAATCCTAACAGAACATATATTTGCTGGAAAGTTTTAAATATAACTCTTCCAACTAATCATTTAGACAACACTTTTACCAGAAAAGTTAGCTGAACAAATAACGTGTAAACAAAACAAGATAAACTTTGAGCATTTTTCTATATTGTGTAACAAGGCTGCAAATATAATAAATCTTACAATATCATTAGTTATTGAAATTAAAAACATTAAAACATTGAGCATTTTCATAATTGTGCAAGCCTTGAAATTATCCATAGGTATGTCCTGAATAATATGCTATCTGACAAATGAGCACTTTCATTTACATTTCATTTGACAACTCGTCCCACTGTTCTTGATGAGGATGCTCCTTTACAATATGCTCAACATCCATCTTGCTGGAAAAAGTGTAGAATTAGTGTGTGGAGTGATGATTGAGGGGAAATATCAAAAAAGCTCTCCCCTCGATGCAGCGCCAAGACATTATTGGCTCAAAGGTGAGAGGGCCGGTGAACTAGCTTGTCTCCACTCTCCCGGAGGCCTGCTGGCCTTCACCTGTTCCCTGTCCTCTTCTCCTCCACCGAGTTTTCCCCCCTGCCCCGCAACAGACGTCTTATCAAACGTGACTGATTGCTGTAATCTGGACTCTGGGCAGCCATTAAGCAAATTACCTGAATCATTGCGAGGATTAGTCTCATTAACACATGATTAGCATCAAATTAAAATAATGAGTGTTTAACTTGTGATGTCTTCCAGTTGTTGGAACAGCTTGATCAGCCACACCAGGCTGACAGTGGGGGCAGCCCTGCATGTCAGGGGTCCTAAATTGGCAGAGGCCAACTGTGGTGAAGGGGATGGACCTTCAGTGGGTTACCAAGAGTCGGCTGGCTGAAGGTAAGGCTGGTAAACCTTTAATCTCAAGGTATTTTGCCGAGACATGTCACCACAGGGATCGCATTATAATTTGTACAGTTTGCTAAAATGAACACCAATATATAAGTGTCAGAATTAACAAGAAAGGTAGCCATAAAAAAGGAAATATGGCATTTATTTTATGGATTTTGTATTTGCTTGGACAAAATCTAAAACATTGATGCCAAATAATATCAAAACACTGCGAAATCTTACAGAACGAATGTCATTCATTCATGGTTAAAGCTGAGTGCCAAGCCCAGCAGCCAGACCCTGAACTTCAACAGGTAACAAAGGCAGGGATGAACAGTCAGGCTGCAGCTCCTGTTTCTGTCCGCTCATGCTTCCACAGTAGAATCACTGTGGCGATCGCTTTAAAGTGTCTTTGTGCTGGTTTTCATCTTTCCTCTGTGCTGTACGCTTTGTGTTCATGCCTAAATACTAAGAGAAAGATCATGCATGCACTGATTGGGTAGGGATTTGTGTTGGTGTGTGGGCCTGTAGCCTGAGGTTTATATTGTTAAACTGTAATTATGAGACACTGGGTTTCAGGCCATTTTACAGACAAATGTGAAAGTGTTGTAACAGGGAGTATAACAAATTACTTTTGTCTTGGGAGTAATTAATTACTTCCTCTGGATTAGTTTAAAAGGGGACATGAAACCCTACACATATAAAGGCTAGTTTACACCATTGAGCCCTTCTCTAAAAAAACTGAAATAGATATAACTCTGTCTGTGAAGCTGGGTTTAAGAAAAAGGTGTTTAAAGTTTTAAAAACATGTTTAGTGCCATCTTCTGTCAGTACGAAACGTGACATCATGTGGTTGGTTGGTTGCGGCTAACAGCCTTACATTAGTTTATGTTAGCTAACTGGTAACAGTATCAATAACAAAAATAATGACACTAAAACTAAATATCAATTTAAGAGGATCACTTTTGTTCTTGTACGTATGTTAAAACCTTTCATTGTCTGTCTCTTTAGAAGTACTTGGCTGCTACCTGCACTCAAACAAAAAAATACAGTTTATAGTCATAAGTGCAGGAGAGCCTGTTTGAGTCAGGTGACGGGTTGTTCACCAGACTGGCAGAAACCGGTTTTTCCTTCCTCCGGCCGAGTGTACTTAGCGGCGCGATCATTGCTATTTTATGCACTAAAATAATTGTTCTGTCCCCAAACAAATCCAGACAGATAACAACATAACAGCCCACTACATGCACATCACACCACAGAGGTAACTACGTTTCTTACCAAAGCACAATGGGAAATCCCATCAGCACGTCTGCAGGGCTCCCAGGAAGAGATGCCCACTTTTTCTTTTCCCCTCGCATCATATCACCGACTGGATTACTTTATAATATAAGTGATCCGTTATATTTATTGTGTGTGATATACATGTGGTAACCCGTTTTATAGCAAACTTTTTGGTTGTGTTTGGGAAAAGAGAAATATTTAATGGCATAAAATAGCGCTGATCGCATTATATCTGCCAGCTGATTGCACAGCCTTTGTACACCGGCCTGGTGAGGAAAAGCTGGAGTATCGAAATCCACCTTGTTGGTCTGGTGACTCTAACAGGGGCTCCTCCACAGTCCTCATTTAGAAGTGCTTTACAAACCCGACCATTACGGCTAACACCTAGATTTTTCTGTTTGAGTGCAGCTAGCCAAACAGCAAACGACCAATCACTGCCAAAGTGAACATACAGTCAAAGTGAAGAGAGTATCCGCAGATTCTTGACATAAAACACTGTTGCGGGACAAGAGTGATCCCCTTGAACTGATTTTTAGTTTTAGTGTCTTTATTTTCCTCTGAGTTATTGAGTCTGTCACTAGTTAGCTAAAAAAAATAAAAAATGTAAGTCTCTTGGCCGCAACCAACCATACGATGCCACGTACTAACAGAGGATGGGGCTAAACATGTTTTTAAAACCTAAACTTTAAGCATTTATTACTTAAATCCAGAGTTACATCTATGTCATTTTTTGACAGCAGGGCTCCATGATGTAAATTAGCCTTTATATGTGTAGCGTTTCATGTCCTCATTAAGAACGTACTGCATTACTTTTAAGAAAAGTATTGTGTAATATCTGTAATACATTTCTCTATGGGGAGTAATGACCCCAACACTGGTCACAAAAAACAGAGGAAATGCCTCCAACAGGCACGAACATTTGACCACAGAGCATGCTATTAATTTGCACTCATGTAAGGCCTTTGATATGCTGCTTAGCGATGGTGGTAACTCTCAAAGTAGAGCCAATGAGAACCCAGTGAGAATCTACGATATAAAAGAATCGATAAGTAATCTACGTTTGTGAGTGTGATAGCGATAATGAAATCGGATTTGCTAAAATTCTTGTCAATTCCCGTCCACCACCAATGAAAATCAAAATAAAATTGTGTCTTTATTCATTAAATTGTGAAAATTAATAGCTATGTATGATTATGTATGAGCTAATGTATGAACTTTATTTTTATTATTGCAATTGTTGAGATATCCTACTGTGCGATATGATGTAATGTCACTTCTATAATAATAATAATTCTAGCAGGTCAATTTATAATTTTAAAATTTTAATAATTGATATTTTATAATGATATTTATTATTTATACATTATAAATAGATTAACAAAAAAAACAAACAAAAAAACAAGGCTGTATGACGTCTATTTTAGAACTTGCTGGTAACAAGATTTAGAAAAACCTTCGACTGTTCGTTCAAATCCCGGAGTCCGCAGACATTTAGCAACATCTGTCGAACCATAATTAATCAGCATTCACAGATGTTGGTTTCTTTCAACCTGTTGACATTTCCCCCAAAAAGCTCTTGCAATAGAGAACATCAGATTACTTTAATAAATACCAAAATGTTCCACATTATCATCCCTACAATCCACCATCAGCCCGTTTCACCTCTATGAAGTGAAGAGGAGCAAATGTCCCGAATCAGCTGAGGAGTGCAGTGCACCTTCTGCTCTTATCTCAACAGATTTATTTTAATACCAGAAATGCATATTTAGTAACCGCTAAGTGTAGTTAAAAACTCTAATGCTAACCTGCTGCTTGGAGATTATGGACACAGAATGATATTATGTTTTATCAGAGGAGCGGGGGAGTGTGGATGTCAAGTGCTCGCCCAGAAGCACGATTTAATACCATACACACTGAGTACAATTCCTTTTTTTTTTTTTAACTAATGAAAACAATAGCAGCACTAAACACTTCAGCCCACATTTAATTTAATCTTTGAGGGATTATCTTCTTCGGCTAATGTCAGAGTGTAAGAAGCCCTGTGAATATTAAATACATTTCCTCTGCAGATGCTCTGGCAACATTGTCGGGATAATGTCAACAGATTTTTTTCTGAGTTTCTTCATATGGGTGGAATTACTTCATGAAACATTTATGGGGAGGCGTTTGCCTTTCCCGAATTCTCCATTAAGCTTGAATGTCATGACACGAAGGGGCGGGGTTTGAGGATGAAATTTGTGTTAATGGCCTTGTGTTCCTTTGGCTTTGGCTAAATTAAAGGGCTTAGCAAATCCATCTTAACTGTGACTGTACTGCCATGGGGTGAAGGGAGGAGAAACCCGCTGCAGCATTGTGCAGGATATTATATCTTAGGATAATCACTCAGAAGCTCTGATTCAGTGTGTGGTATGAATTGAATAAATTCATGCATTGGTAAAGTTTGAAAAACTAACACACACAGTTTGATCAAAGTTGTTTTTTATTGTTTTGTTTGAAAGGGAACCTGTTACACTTTTATGCATGTTTATATATGCACACACGCGTTCACACGGTATAATAATTAAGTCATACTAGCAATAGGTTTGGCAGGAGCCAGTACACAGCAACACACTATCAGGCACAACAAAATGTGTGAGGTGAAACATGATGATATGATCGCGTAAGAACAGAAGAAACATGCAGAGATAAAAAAAAAAAAAAAAAAATTCAAAACATTTTATTTGGTAGTTAAAAATAAATGAAAATTAGTTCCAGTGCAAAACTAGCAAGTTGACTGCAGCTGTGCACAGTCATTTGAGAGCAGTTTGGGGTCGGAGGTGATCCTCAAAGAGTTTTTGAATAGTTCCTACTGAAAATTGAATAGTGTTTTTGCTTGATCTTTGCTGCAAGTGGATAACGGTTCCCATTACCAGAAGTTGTCAGCTTCCTTTTTCCTGATAGTTTAAACAGAATGCTGCTTGTTGTTAATGGTTCTTATATAACACTTTACTCCTCTGCCTCAGCGCTCACAGTGCTTTATACAACATGCCTCATTCAACCATTCACACAAGCACTTTTTCTCTATCCTTTTTCCTACTGGAGTGCTTTCTGTCTATTCACACACAGCCACTCCTTGTAGTGGCTGTGGGGTGAATGTTTTTGAAAATAAGGGAAAATGGTTAAAAAAGAATGGCTAAATGAATGAAGAGAAAAGATGTAAATGGTTGCTTATAATTCAAGGTTTTTAAAAGTACGATGACAGTAAAGACACACAAGCTGACTCAAACACTTTTAGGGGAGACACTCTGAAGCACTAATATCTGATATTAAAATGGAAACAAAGCAAATAAAAAAATGAGTGTGATAAATCAATACCAATCCATCCCCCAGCACTTTTCTGAGGTCAGTCAGAAGTACCATTCTCAAGGTTTGTTCTCCTGAAGATGCTGTAAAAGACATCATGGGCTAGTTGTCTAATCGGTAGTTCTGTGGTGGAAAACAACTTTATATAAACCATATTTATGTACTGTTTGTCATATTTAATTGAAGAAAGGAGATATTTTTAATTATTATCAGAGGAAAAACACAGAAAGAAGTTTTTTTTTTCAGATCAGTTCATTCCACTTTGGTCATGTTTGCTGTAGGCCTGGGCAATATGGCCTAAAATCCTTATCGCGGTATAATTTGAAGCATGTGTAGTAACGATATATATCACAATATATTATTTTCTTTTGTATACTGTATTTTATGCACTATAAGGCACCCTTAAAATCCTTCTCAAAAATCAACAGTGCACCTTGTGTATGAATTCTGGTTGTGCCTACTGACCCTGAACCGGTAGAGTGGTATAGTCAAAATCTCTACCATTGGCCAAATTCATATCGTTTCTACCACCCACCCCTTATACTGTATACCTTATATTTCACACACTTATTTCACACTTATTGTGTTAAATATTGATTGGTTAATGGTATGACTGGATGGCCTTGAACAGAGTGCCACCTTCCATTTCACTGGTCCAAACATTGGCGTTTCCAAGTATTCATTAAACATTGCAATGGCAAAAAGTTGTAAACTTCTGTGGTTTTTAGTGCTTTTTGAACAAGTCTAGGTTTACTATTGACAGACCCTCGGGTATGTTAATAATCAGAAACATCATCAGCAGTGTTGCCATTTTTCCTCTCAGTAAAAGAAGTTGACACTAGCCTGTCTCTGTTTGTAATGTTGAGAACCAGTGTGGATTATACAGTTGCATCACCCATAAGCGATAGTGCCGATCCTTACTAAAATTCAGCAACTCCAAAATGGCTTTGGTTCTGTCTGAAATCACTTATAAAGTAGACAAATTCAATACCCAGAGCCAAACCTCACTAGCATTTGCATAGCGGCTGACAGTAATTTCCCCACATTGTTATTGCTTTATGTCTGTCTGAGCCCATCTGTGATCTCTGTAGCGGCGAACGGTATTTCGCACTGCGTGCACTGTTGGGCTGGTGCACTGCTTTTTTTTCTGCAAGTGAATGAAAAGTCATCCTAAGGACATAGCGACACAGCCTAATTGCAGTTGATTAATAAAATACTAGCGCAGGCACCAGTTGGCAACTTCATTATTATGTTTCTCAAACAGATTAATTGCGCTGAACAATATGAGCCTGCCACCAGTGATAGCAAGACTTTGGATACAAAGGCAGTCATCAAGACTGAGCCTGGCTTACATTAGTCATTTTAAATAGCTCACTCAATGATTACTCTCATGTGCAATCTCTGAGGTACAGGGATGTGGCTTTAGGAGCAAGCAGATGCCCAAATGTCTAACAAGTACAACTGATTGTTGTTTTTCAGTGCAAAAGACACTTAAATCACTGTCAGTATGGCCACTATGAAAACAACTTTGCAATAAAATCTTTATATTTATCAGAACATAACACCCAAATATTCTACATAGTCATAGAGTCTGTAGTTTTTGCTTAGACTCAGTTAATGAACTTAAGCTGAAGGGAAAAGAGGATCCTTCCCTCACGACAGCAAATAGCCAAGGGCAATAGCCGATAACTAATGTGTGGAATATTGCAATTAGCATGGCAAAGTACTTACAGGGATCAAATTAAAAAATTCATTAACGCTCGCACTTAATTAAGAAACACTTTTCGGTTTACATGATAAATTATGACACCTATTAAATCTTCCACTACAAGCTGTAATGGCCTTCTTTGCTCCTGGGTATAGGCAGTGTTTCTTTTCGGGTTCGAAGAACTCTCAAGGAACTTTTATTAGGAATAATGTTTCCCTGCAAGGGATGCAGGAGGAGCCATTTCAGAGAAGACGTGCTAGCATTTCCCCCCCCTCTGTTGCTGCTGTTGCATCTCAGCATCATGTATGAGCGTGTTACTCTTAATTGAAACAAGATCGAAAAGAGGCTTAAAAAGAGTGTCGTTTTAGGGGAGGTAAAGTAATAGCTTGAGGTTGAAACTGATAATGTTTGTGAGAAAAATGAAGACTCTATAGAGGTCTTAAAGCACTTTATACTGCATGGTGTTATTGCGTGGTGTTAGACTGTAACAACATGTGTGTCATTATCGTTTCCCACAGAGTTACAATGTATTTGTGACGGTAGGACATGAGGTGTACTCATGCTTTCTTGACATTGTATATTTTGTGAACGATAAAGGAGGAAACCGAGTCCAAATCCTGTGGTCCTCCCCTTTTTTTTTGCATCGTCGATGGGCTTGACATGAGCTGTTTTTCTACCTTCTGCAGTTTCTGAGTTAACTGTTCAAATTTTGTTGTGGACCACAGCAGCAGTAACCTGGTTAGTAGGGAAACAATAGGGACGGGAGAGGCCAAGGCTAGCTGGTTAGCAGCGTCATCATCAGAAGGTGAAACAGATTGCTTTATAGAAGGAATCAAATGCTAAAATGCACCACAAAGTAGATTTGAGCAGATTTTAGCCGACCCAGGTTAAGTCTGTGTATGGGAAACAATACCCTGCTATTTGTATTGACCTTCACGCTCTGCAGTGGTCATTAGACTTTTATTTTCTCAGTAAAAATCATTTTTAATCACATTTAAAGCTATATTTTCAATTTTAGAATTGTAAAGTAGACAGGTGTCATCATTGCATACAGTTGGGAGAGTTTGACAAAAGGTGTGTTTATTCCCAAACGTAACCAGAAATGCTCATAAGATGTTGCGTTGAGCGGCCCGCGAAGGCTATGAACAGAGTGGCAGTGTTTACCTCAACATTATAAGACATTCAAAAATGATGTCTGTTTCTACTGTTATTTGGTTTTAGTTACAGTTGTTCATAATCATGCACCTGTAATATATCAATATCTGTATGATTATATAAATCAGCTACTTTTGTAGGGAACAGATTACTTTTTTATTAAGTGAGTCACTAAAATGGATCAACATGCATCAGCTTTAACTGAAAACTATGAACTTCTGCTGTTTTGGATAGTGGCTATAGCACAGTATGTTATTCGGTTAATGACATTTCACTTATTTACACTATTAATAAATTACCTATAATTAAAAAATGTTCACATAAACCTTTACGGTCTACATAGTACCTGTGATCTTCTAAGATATCAATCAGTGGTTTGGCTGCAGGCTACAGTATTTTTTTTTTTTTGACTAAAATTACTTCTCCTTTCTTTTTTTAGAGTCATGCAGAAAAAGCTGTGAGAAAACAGCAGTAAATAAGCAGGCAATGTGCATTGAAGTTCAGTGGCTGCTGTGTTCTGAGGCGTCTGTTAGATCCCTGAGCAGGGAAGCCCTGCAGCCTTAATCATCTCATTTATATACCAAAGATGATTCCACACACCAGTAAACATTAAACTGATCATCTCAATCAAGCAAGTAAATAAATTTGATTTGTAGAACAGCCCTCCACTGATGAACCTGTTGGTACACAACAGAGTAAGAGGAGATTATATCAAATCAGGCACCTGAGGTGGCTTAAATATGCCACGGCTTTCTCATAGCAGTCAAAGAGCTCTTGACAAGAGCCCTCTTGAACTTTGATTGGCTCAAGTGGCCATCATAGACAACCTCTTTATTGTGGTAATTTTGGCTTTCTGATATATTCAAAAAGGCAGCTGAGCCTAGGTGCATACTGTAAAATTTTCCATTTCCACAAATTTCCCTCACAACACAAATAATTGCCTGAAATCTCGCCCTGTATGCACCACTCTGAATCAAAGTACTGGACAAACAGTTTAAGGTTCAGCAATCCTATTCCGGTGGTACCTTTTTCGTCTGATATTACACCAAATGTTGTCATTTCTCTGTTACATATTTTTCAGCCTCTTTCTTCTTCAGCCCTTTGAGTAAATAATTGGCAGAGCGTGTGACAAAATGGCCGGTAGTCATGAGCGTGCAAATCTGCGGTTAATTTGAAGCATCGAAGCAGGGCCTGGCTCACTTCTGTTAGATTATTTAAAACAAGTGTCCAGAGCCATGTGCCATGACAAAATTATTAACTGTGTATTTCATAATGTTACTGACAATATGTTAACGTGTTTTTTCGCCTCCCCCTGCCGTGAACAGATGGGTCCTTTTACTTTATTTTCCACATCAAGTATGATTATTTCTTTGTGCCAAAAGCCACCTGCCGTTCCTTGGTCTCTGTTCTAATTATTTATGTTGGTAATACGCAGCAGGACTTGTTATCAGTTGGATGGTATCTTAATAAAGGAAGGCACATCAACATATTGACATCATCTTCAAGGGGAAAATTTATCACTGCACAAAAAAAAAAGGGGGGGGGGGGGGGACGGCGGGGGGGG
>VUQR01030829.1:34943-47488 GCA_015108515.1 Hemichromis elongatus
CTCCAGAAAAAAAGAGGGGGGGGGGGGGGGGTACCGGAGCGGATCAGGCCATGTGCCAACACCTCCAGATCTGACCTCCTTTTGTTCCCAGACTCCTGAGTTTGCTCCCCAGCACACATCTTTGGAACCATGTGATGATAATTAGGTGAAAGCCCATTAAAAAGTCAAATAAGAGAGAATACATTATCATTGAGACACCAAGACCTGATAATTTTCAGTTGTGTGTGACAGAAAAGGACGCAGGGATCCGACAGCTGATTGGAAGAGATGAAAATGTCTTTATTTGTTTATGCCACGTAAAGGGTGTGATCACAGCTGGTATTGTTTCTTATGTCCGATTTACAATTAAAATTAACCGTGTTGCAATTTCTTTTTGGTTGCTTGTAATTCTCGACCTCCTTTCAAAAGAACTAGTTCTTGTAATTGAAAATCCTTGGGATATGTAAGTGGATTTTTTTGGAGAGGGTTCTAGCAGACTGTGACTTCGGGTTGTAAACAAGAGAAATCCAAATCAAGGTTGGCTTTTGGTCATTGTCGTCACCCCGGTGGGGTGCGAAATGAGAAACCTCAAGAACAAGGCACCGTACCTTAGGTGCATCTACTAAATATCTCAGATGGATTTGAATCTTAGTGACCCAAATGTCAAGGGCAGAGGTCATATTTTCTTAAAATCTTGTGGAAGCGATAACTCAAGAAAGAAGTAAACTAGGACTTTCAAATTGATACCTTAGGTCCTGCTACTGAAAATTGAATTGTAGTGACCTCGACCTCAAGGTCAGAGGTCAAGTTTTCTGACCATTACCAATTTGATAGATAGAATGCAGGTTTAAGCTTCTTTCACATTGACATCACCTTTTAGACTCTGAGGCTATCTATCTCCATCTTTTGTAAATAGTTGTAAAACTTCAGAATAAATTGTTTCTGGTTTTACATTTTTTTTCCCTCCTCGGTTCACTTCAGTTGATAGTGTTAAATGTCTGTATGCAAAAATAGAGTGCATAGATGATCTGGCAAGGTGGCATTTTTTTTGTTGATATATTTGATTTGCATGTCATGAAGTCTTGTGTATTTGGATATGATAAAATAGTTTCCTATTTTCCCCAAGGGGACTGCATGTTGGAAAAGCCACTGCTTAGGCATTAAACATTGAAAATAAAAACATGAAATCAATACAGAGTTAAAAATTATATAATTTTCATAAAAAGACTTAATTTACCTTCTTGATACACTTAGAATATTTCAAAGCAGTAGTTGTGTATTAACAGAAGAGAAACAGAGTAGACTGAGGCAGAATGCTAAACAATATGTAAAAGCAAAAAACTACCCAAAACATAATCATATTGTACATGTTTAAAATCAAAAACCTGATGAAAAAATGAACTTTTATGGTGCTTCTGACTTGGACAAGTAGAGTAAAGGAATAAAGGAAGCTGAGAAAAATCCCTGTTCCAGTAACGCTTGTTCGGAGGTGGGGGAAATGTTACATCAGCAGTTCCCCACAGAGCTAGAGAAAGGAGATTGAGTCAAAATATTGCAAATGAAAGTAGCAATTAAGTTAAGTATTCACGGCATTTCAAAGCGTCCTGCGGTGGGGATGGGTCACTCTTAATCAGGGCTCCACTGTTCTAAAATATAGAACACTTGCAATTAAACACAGTCAATACTTTAATCCCTGAGAGCTAAAAATGAATACAACATAATTACAGTTCCACATGTACAGCTCTGCTCATTACTAATGTAACTGGAAAAGGATTCAGAAATATGTCATTGATGATGGTTGATGCATTATAATTACAGATTTCTCTATCCTTTTTGAGCTTTTCTATCCATCCCAGGCCAAACACAAAAGCTGACGTATTACTCCACGAGGGCAGTAAGCCATTGTTGCACTTCCATTACGAAACTGGATTTAAAAGGGTTACAAAATCTTTATCTACCCATTTAAGAGCATATATGGTGCAGAGAGGAAAAGCCATGGTGGAGCTCAGACAATGCACTGACCATAAATCCATAATAGCCTTTAGGATTAAAGAATATGCTCTCTGAGTTTAATTACATATTGCTTCTGAGAGGTTTACCCCACTGGGATGAAGAAGCCCACTGGCTGTCCTTGTGACTGCAGATGAGGGAGAAGGCCAGAAAATTAACAGAAGGATTTATTTAATCTCAACTAGTGAAAGTTTTTGTACGTTAATACATCCACATTTAGTTCCATGTGGCTATATAAAGAAAATAAAAACAGGCCATCTTATAAAGGACATAAGGTGTGCACACATTTTTGTATGCACACAAATAAATGGCATATAATACCATACCCCACAGTTCATAGGAGGGGCGGGCAGCAGTTTTTCCTGCGTCATGACGTTCTCCACACTATGCACAATTAAGCATATAAAAGTGACGATGACCTCTTTCATTGAATTTTGAGTGTTTTAATCAACACGGTTTGTCTGTAGCGTTCCCGGTCAAAGGTGACCACCATAGGAAAAGAAGGGGAATCCACTCCTTATTTTCCACTATAATTTGCCAAAAAAAAATTTAAAATCAGACAGTGATTTTCTGGAATTTTTTTCTCATTTTGCCTCTCATAGTTGAGGAATTACCTATGATGAAAATTACAGGCCTCTTTCATCTTTTTAAAGTGGGAGAATTTGCACAATTGGTGGCTGACTAAATACTTTTTTTGCCCCATCGTACACATACAAAGCCATGCACCAGTTAAGTACAGTCAAAGTTACTGCACATGCTTCAAAAAAATCTGAATAAACAAACAAATCTGAAACAACCAAAACTTATAAACTTAAAAAGTCTAAGAATTTACTGTGCTTACCTATAAAAAGGTAATAATATAAAAAAAAAGCAACTGCTTAGTGACCCAAAACGTCTGAACAGGTGTGTTCTGTTATTGGAACTTCTTTTGTTCGTTCTTCCTGGTCCTCACGGGTTAATAATTCCTGTTGACCGTGGAGCCTTTAAGAGGCGACAGGTTGTGTGTAGGAAACTGTCAAAGGGCGCCATATGTTTCTTCTGCTCTAAAGGACAGTGATTCACTGAATGTAGGTTAGCACCTGCTTCATAAATGTAATACTGGAGTGAACTTTGTCGTGCTGCAAAAGAAACACCTAAATCTGTAGATGAATTTTTTTAAACATGGATCATTTATTAACAAGCTTTTTTTTATGTCTTCCAGTTAAATGATACCTGCAATGTCATGGGGAGGAATTCATTAGAGCCGTTTATAGCGGGTCTTAAATGCTCTCTTTTGATTTTTAAAGTCTTGTAGTGAACACACTGAAAGGACAGTTAACCCGTTGTATTAAGCGTTTGCTTTGAATTCCACTACACAGCACCGAGAGTTGGCATAAAGCCTTAAAAACAATGAGAAAACTCACCTTGCTGAGACAGACAAGTACCCCACAGTACTGTAGGACAGTAGCACAATAATTCAGTAAGTTATGGAAATGACTTACTATTGAGTACACTTCTTTGAAGACTATGTGGGGAGATTATTAGGTTGGTTTTAATTAGTATGCAAATGTATTTCTTTATGATCACTTTCATCCTTTCTTCATTATATTTCACCTCTCTATTTATCCGTCACGAAAGAGAAAGATTCAATTCACTTTGTCTTGTGTTGGAGCGCTAATTTATCGCTTGTAATTAATTTCAAATGCATTAACCATTAATCAGACACATCTGTACAATTATGTGCTAAGAATTTTCTTTTTTTTTCATCAAAGAGAGCTAATTTGTTTTCCTGAAAGAGGTCAAACAAGTATTTGAAGTGAGATTTTACTGTCTAAACCATTTTCACTTTTTTAGTATGGAATGGTTTTACCAAATCGTCATTTTTCTCTCACTCATCTTAAAATCTGTGCATTAAAATGCAGAAAGAGGAGATTAAACAAATTCACTCAAACTAATTTCCCTCAGTCACATAATGACACGTGTAATTTACCAGCCTGTGAGGTACTTTTACAGATTTTATTTAATCATATTTTATTCCTGATATAACTTTTTTCCTCTTGTGAAATGATCACAGCTTTTCAGCCTAAAGGATTTCACTAGTAATTTATCCTTTAAACTGTGTTTGTAATGAAAACTAAACCTTACAGCTGCTCTTGTGATTTAACATTAACAGAAATACAGATGGATAAATTTCCTCCAGAACTGCTGGATTCAGCCATCTGAATTTATATGTGCTAGAAGTAAAACTGGTTTATCAAATTTGACTAAGAATGCACTAAGACTGTCAGGACTAAGACTTGTCCTGATAGTCATTGCTCTTCCTACATACATCAATCTTCTTTATGTGTACATGTGATGATTCTCAATTAGGGGTGGGCAGAATAAACGGTATACGGTAGAAACGATATGAATTAGGCCAACGGTAGAGATTTTGGCTATAGCGCTCTACCGCGATAGCGCATGTGGATGGTGTCGTTAAGCTGCGCCTGTTTTGGTCGAAAGCATCGCAGCGGCTGCAAATTATAGCGGGCGACAGTAATAGCAAAGAGACGAAGCACATTTTGGAAAATGGGGAAAGCCAAAAACTGCTCTTCCTCCACTTCCGTACTATTGATTCATTAATGTTGAATTCTCTCCCAGCTGCTCTATTCCCATGTTGTTGTGGTATATTAATCACTAACCTCATATTGTGGATGGATTATCTCAATTGTTCTTCTGACTGAAGTTTGGTCTGTTTACAGCATCCTGCCATGCGATTGCATTTATTCCTAACCATCAGTTAGTCATGTTAACTTTTATCAAGTGGAAAAAAGTTAGCATTTATCCTCATGTTATGCTAACATAGCTGTGTCAGATAAAACAGATAAAACAGTGGGATGCATAGAGTAAAACACAGCTGAAAAATGTGAACTTTATAGTTTGTAAGTCGAAGTGTGAATTTTTCTGTTATTTTAAAACTTACTTTGTGGAAAATTAATTTAACACCCTAATACAGGTGTCAGGTCTGTTTTCTGGCACTTATGTTAATTTATTAACTAACAAAAAAAAAAAGTAAATTTTATGCCATGAATTGAGCATACTGTTGGCCACAAGCTATAGCCTACCCACAGCTGCTCCACTCTGCTTGCTGCTTGGCAACCCGTCACCAAAGTTGCTTCTTTTTTAGTGCTGGCTGACTTGAATTGTGGTTTTTGGTGTGAGGAGAAAAGCGATTTTTTTAAAGTGGAAAATATTTATTTTGTGTACATGGATGCAATCATACATATAACACCAGCCAATTGACACTTTTTGTTCTTTTTTTGAATATAGTTTCTTTTTCCTCCTTCCCCCACACACATCTGCAAGAGGGAATCATGGTTAGGTGTCTTTTTGGTTTTGAATGCTTTTGAGATAATAAAGATTTCAGTTTTCTGCAAGTGACACCTGCAGAAGCTATTAAATAAAGATGTTCACCTGTAGGTCTCATCATGTAGCCAGCTAAACAAATCACTCAGGCTGTAATCACTCCGTAATTATCCACTCATGGGTTTGTCTCCCCCTCAGTTTTATTCAGATCCTAAACTCCATGGATCTTCCTATCTGTGTTAATGTGAGCTCAAAGACTTCACAGCTAAGTAAAACAAGATTTTATTGTTAAAACAGCATCTTTGTACATTAAAGTAAGAATAGTGGGTGTTGTTTAAATAGACCCTTCCTGTGGACTACTGTTGTGGCTTTGTTTTTAATCGATGGCAACTAATAAGCTCCTACAGAGCATCTGGGCTTACAACGAACAAGATCGCATTGTGCCAGATCACCTGCACTAACCTTCTGTCGAGTTACAAGGGCTGTGATGTACAGTGACTGCTTCAATCAAACCAGCAGATTTGAATATCCACAAGACTCTCCAGTAACAGCCTCAGTGTGAGATTTATGCCCTCATTGAGAAAATTACATTCACTCCCTGTCCTCACTGTTTGGCATCCATTACAGTTCATTATTATCTTCTGAAGGCGTACAGCTCTGTAATAAAAGGGAAAAAAAGAAAAGCGGAAGTTTGTACCTAGATTGGAGCATAAATTGTCCCGTCCCTGCTGTTGCAAAACGCTGAGCCGTATCTAATTATTTTCTTTCTCGTGTTGGGCCTGTGTTTCTGTAAGTCCAGGCGTGCCTTTGACCGAAGTGGGAAAGCCCTGGTTCATATGAGGCTTTCTTTCTTTTTTTAGTCATGGGTGACAAGATCGTTCCACAGTGAAGCATCTTGACAAGTAAAAACACGGGTCCTGGACGATGATGATGAAGTCCAGAATAAAACCTGCCTGCCTTGATTGTCTGATCAGAATACAAAAATGTGATAACAAACTCACCTCCGGCATTTTATTGGTGGTATCACATCTCTGTGTTTTTTTACACATGTAGACTCCATGGGGGTTGGTGTGTGTACATGTGCATAAAAGTGTGCACTGAAAAAAGACACGCATCTTCTTAAATGAACTATTATACTAGTTTAATATTTAAATGAATAAATAATTGGTAAGTTTCTTCTCTGAGCAAATAGTAACACTAGTATTTTATGGTGGATTTTAAAAAAAGGAAAACCAGAAATACCAGGATTTTTCTTGTATGCTGCCACATAAAACAGAAAAAATAGAGGTTTTTAGCTCACCTTGAAAATATTTTTTTTCTTGAAACAACTTAGAACATTTATTATTAAATCTGTAACAAAAACAGTTAAACTAAATCTATTTTAGAAATCTGTCAAACTTACAAACTAAAAATGATTAAATTCACATTTTTTATACCCAAACTTGTGCGGGCACACTGGGCTTCCCGAAGAGGTTTTCTGAGAAATTAATCAAGTATAACAATCAGCCACTAAAACTAATCTTTATGTTTAGGAATTAAAAAACTGTAATTTGGGATCTTAATAAAAAAACAAACCAAAACAAAAAACATTCACTGCTGTTTTTTGTAAAATAGTGAATTTGAAAATAATATTAGGGTTTTATTTTTGATTAAAGAGCTTGTACATACTGGTGGACTAACCGTAACTGAAACAAAGGATTTTGCTGTTAGTTTAGTGCAGCCGCCGCCCAGCCTAACACTGGGTGGTGGTCTAATAAATTTATTAAGAACTCTACTCAAGATGAGCTTGACTTAGTGGCACATGAACCAGAGCTCCACCTGATGCAGGTTATAGTGTCCCTCTTGCTCAGTGGATATTAGGAGAGAAATAAAGATTGCCCTCACTAGCTGCAGTGATTGTAGAGGATGGCCTATTGTGAAACAAGACCCTTGGTGGAGAAGCAGCTGAACAATACTGAAAACTGCCACAACAACCACCGAGAGAGCTCTTCAACTGGTAGTAAAGCACAAGGTGGCAAAAACTTTGGCAAGCTGATTACCAGTGACTGGACTTTCAAAATAAAAGTAAAGCAGATTTCATTGGTAAACTGTTTGAGGTTTCTCACTGAGATGCTAAATGGACACACGTAGGGTTATTAGCTGCCAATCACCAAAAATCTGTTTGTTGGAAAACCTGCATACTTGGTGTGTATGGCAGTCATTTTAGCTGAGCATGTAGGTGGACAATAAAACTAATCTGATGACGGTAGCAGCAGCTAGGCTAACAGCTGGGACAGCTGATGTTAGGGCTCAAACAAGGGCAGATACCCTATGTAACACACACTCACACTCTCTCTCTCTCTTAGCCCCCCCTACTTCTAACGTGCTCAGTGAGGAGTCTTCATAAATAATCTTCTAGCAATCTGCCTCTCCCTTCACTCTGTTATTAATTACTTTTACGGCCAAAATCAAACATCTGTCATGCTAGAATATACAAATTAATTATGCAGCTTCTCCCCATCAAAATCCATATAACATTGTTCCTCAGAGTCTCACTGGCTTCACTGGGGATGGTGTCAGTACAGGACATAAGACCGTTTACGACTTCTTTGTTATGTCTTTACTTCTTCAAAAACATCTTAATTCTCCTGAGGCAACACTAGTCGCAGGAGAATTAAGATATAAAATTTTTTTTTTCCATTTGTTGTTTTCATATTAACTGTTCAGACAGATTTAAAGTGATTTACCTAAACCTTGATGATTTTACATGTTTAATCTTTAATTGTGCAGAGAAAATAAGAAGAGCATAATTACTACAATGACTACTTTTTTTTTTTTTTTTACGTCATCCTGCTGAGGATAAATGCATAAAACTGAACGTGACACAGCTAAATATGACTGCATTTCCAAATAAGAGAACAGCTATGAAGTGTAATTTCATAGAAGAACAAAGCTTATCATTGGTAATGCCATACATCATAGCTTTGTTACTTGTGTGCTCTGTTATTTTTGCTTATTTTTCTTATTTCTGGAAAATCTACACCTAGTCTTTATCTCAGATGAGTATAAAAGCTGAAAATGGATTGGAGAACAAGAAACTTTTTTTGGAAATGTATGGTAGAGAAATATAGCCTAATTTTAATTGTAGTGTCCTGATTTTTGAGCAGGTCTGTTTCTAAATGACTGTGTAAGCAGGGAATGGTGATCTTCAAGGTCCACGGGCCCAGTGACAGAAGACAGCTGTCTGCCCATCCTCCAGCTTAGCTCTGAGGTGTCCTGGGACTTTGCCTGCTTGCAGGTCAGGACCCTAGAGGGGAGGCACCATTTGGTACCAGTTACTGAGCGGCAGGGGTTGCCGGTGCCTCCTTCTCTCCTTTCAGTCAAGGTAATGTTGGCCAGGCAAACCAGAACAGTTCCTGGCTGGCTGACTGGCTGGCACAGGCAAAAGCTACCCATCATGCCACTGTGGTGAAGGGCCTGGTGACCTTGAGACAGAATGGGCTCCTCCCCCCTCCATGAGTCCCAGACTGCTTATAAGAGGATGAATGGATGGAGGCACATTTTGTACCTCTGTTTCTACAAGAAACATGATGCATGAGTAGACTTCAGTGTGATGCATCAGCAGGCTTTATCAGGTATTAGTGCCTAGCATGTTTGCCAAAGGAGCGCAAGGATACGCGCTCAAGTTTTTGAATCTTTTGAAATTCAATGTGTGTTAAATGGTGCCAGTGTGAGCATAGGAAAGACGTCAGTCTGTCCCCCAACCCTGGTTGGATGTGGGGTTAAGAAAATGAATGGCTGCATTTGAGGATTTCATTATTAAAGACCTGTCCTTCTCATGTTCAGTCTGTTGGGCTCTACATCTGTGAACAATCCACAGTTGATTTATTAGTTTGTCCATGTTTGGATTTCTTCTGTGTTAAAAACACGCAAATCAGTCTGTGCATGATTACATTGCTCCGCCCATCAAAAAGTCTGTACATGCGCGAATATATCGCCCATCGTTGATTATTGGACTTAGGATTGTCGGTTGGAAAATTTTTACATATTGCCCAATCCTAGTGGACAATATGCTCAAAACTATTCTTTGCAGAGGAGAAACACAAAAGTGTTTAATAAAGTATGCAAGTTTTGAAATGTAGTGACCTATATTAAATTTAGTCTGTATAAGAATAACTAGGACATCTTCAAACACTTGATAACAAGGTGTTTGAACCTCTCACAACTCTCCACTTTTGAACCTAGCATCCTTTCCTAGCAGCCTGACATCACACCTGTATGTACACATGGTATGGAGGTATGTCCCTGCTGCTGCTATGCTAATCTCAGTGCACATGCCTTTTGTCTTTGTCATCAAACAGAAAAGGAAATTTACCAATCCAAACAATTTATGACTGTTAAGCGTGGCAGCATATATTATGACAAACAACACATGCTCCATTATGCCAGCTGGTGTAATGATGTGGTAATGCCAGACTCATTAACTTCTGCACACAGTTTATGGTGGCCTTTTATGACAGAATTAATTGATTCACGCATGCATTAAAACAAAAATAACTGGAATGAAAGTGCAGTTGGATGCTGGCCTCTAATCTGTCATAAATATTTCTGGTGGTAAAGCAGGGTGGCATTATTTATATAAACGACTGTTCATATACAAAATAAACAGCCTCAAAAAGCCTTCAGGATCACAGCTAGCTTTACGTTTCTCACCAAGCAGGTAAATAAGTGATATGGATGCATCATATACGGTTGTTAATGAGACCAGTCTTAAAAGTATTTGCTTTAGTTGACAGGTTTTTGAAATACTCTAAATATAATTGTCCGCGTGTGTGACATTTTTCTATATCAGTGGAGCTGTTTGTTGTTTAACCACGTATGCCCATTGAATCTTTAGTCATTATTTGTTCGACCCAGCTGTTAAATGGAAAGATTAATGTCCAAATTGTATTCACACATTAGATTAGATTTTACAGATTGTGTTCAGTGCCACAGCTCTTAGTCTTTTCTCCAAACAATCGCTCGACAAATATTAGAATTTATTTACACAGAGACTGATATTTGAAGTGTTTGTAGACTGGTGTCAGGGAGCAGCTTTACTTCACTTTGATTTTTCCTCATGTCAATGTTAAAAAATATCTTAATTTAGGTTTGCATGTCCAAGTGCTTAAAAAAGGGGAAAAAAACCTCTGATGGTAAAGTCAGTCTTAGATAATGTCTTTTGCCTCCTAAGTGTAATTTTCCACTGTGCAAAGTAACGTTGGGGTGATGTTTTTATACGTCATTTCTGGACATCGGCTTTTAGTCCACTTAGGGGGTTGTTTTGTAACGCCAGATGACTCTTTTATTTTTTTTCCCGACATCTACTAAATATCTAGTTTTGCTTCTGTATGGCCTCCGCATACAGGCTATTTATAGACAATCAGATGTTACCAGAAAAGGTCTGGAACACTATGCCAGCTAAAATAAGACTAGATCACAGCTGTTACGTGTGAAGAAATGTGATCAGCGGACATGATGGCGCGGGCTTCTCATACTATCTGTCGCAACTTCTCTCAGAGCAAACAACCACATCCATTTCCTCTTTCAATCATGAGCTTTTCACAATAAACCAGGATACTTGTAAAAAATAAACCACATATAATACAAATCCTCTTTTAAACTAATTAAACTCCTTTTAAAAGGAATTCCAATGTTTTTCTAAATACTTTAACCTTTATTATTTTACATTTTAAAATGGATTTCAATGTTTCAACACATTTTAATAAATGACTGTTTTAACCTGTTTACAAACAGAGAAGTTATAAATAAATAAATAATTGTTTTTTTTTAAATAATAATATGTATCATCTTGGGGACAACAAAGTTGATATTTGGAAAAAAAATATTGTATTTATTAATACATTTAAATAAATGACGGCCAAAAAAAATTGCCCAGTCCAACATTCAAATATTGAACATCATATTGATGTCCAAGCTGGGTCTTGATTGTGCTTCCAAATTGTGGGCCATGTTTGGACTTCATATAGATATCCAGAAAAAAAATTAAATATTAATAATAGTAATTGAGTTGAATATCTATGGAAGCCCGTTTCCGCCACTACAAAAAAAAAAAAGGATCCATAACTCGAAATTTTGAGTTATTTTCTCGAAATTTTGAGTTATTTTCTTGAAATTTCGACTTATTAAATCAAATTTTTTTTAGCGCTGCCAATCAGCGATCTACGTGAATGACGTTATTTCCTTGTTACACTGACGCTGAAGCCCTCGGCTACAAATGCTACAGCTAAGCTACCGGTATTACATCCAGTCATGAATGCACAGATGCACAGATTGCTGACTGTTTTCAGCGTGGCTTCACGAATGATGAAATTCTTGTGTTATTAGCTGAATCCCATGGTTTTACTATCAGCAAACGTACTCGCGAAAGCGCCAATTTGTTACACCGGTTTTGAGTGCATGTTCCTCTGCGCCATATACTTCCGGGTAACAAGAAAATGACGTCATTCACGTATATTAGTGATTGGCAGCGCTAACTCGAAATTTTGAGAAAAGTAACTCGAAATTTCGAGTTATGTTTCTCCAAAATTTTGAGTTACTTTTCTCGAAATTTCGAGTTAATAAGTCGAAATTTTGAGTTATTTTATCGAAATTTCGACTTATTAACTCGAAATTTCAAGTTATGGATACTTGATTTTTTTTTTTTTAGTGGCGGAAGCGGGCTTCCATAAATATCAGATAGTATTTTGTTGAGCTCGAATACATGTCAAAAAACTTAATTTTTAGTTTATCCAGTCACTTCATTTTATACTGATTCAGGTCTCCAGCCCCCTAATTAAATAATCAGAGATGTTTTAGAGTTCATCCATGTGGCCAGACTGGAAACTGAGTTTGTGCCTGTGTGCGAGGATTCTGGGATTAAGGTCAGTTTTGAAAAAAGGCAAACGGTTTTTTGTGCCATTTCTTTGAATGTACCACAAAACATTTTTTAGAAGTAAAAGCTCATTTGTTGATTGGTTTGTCCAATTGAGCTTTGAAGATGTATCATTACATGAATGGCAGCATTATGTCTGATGTCTTAATCATGGTCAAGGCACAGTTTAGATCTCTTTTTCTTGGAAGGAACCTCTAAGGAAAAAGAGGATTTTCTTCCAGCATATGTGACAGTGAAAGCCTGACATTTAATCAAAGATAGACCTAGCATCAAAAAAAAGAAGGAAAAAAAAAAAAAAAAAAAGAAAAAACACAGTCAC
>VUQR01030830.1:0-13277 GCA_015108515.1 Hemichromis elongatus
CAAGGCATACATGGAACGCCATAACCAAGTGGCCGGCATTGTATACAGAAACATCTGTGCTGAGTATGGCCTGGAAGTCCCGAGGTCAAGATGGGAGATTCCCCCTAGGGTGGTGGAGAATGACCGAGCTAAGATCCTGTGGGACTTCCAGATACAGACGGACAAAATGGTGGTGGCCAACCAACCGGATATAGTGGTGGTAGACAAACAGAAGAAGACGGCCGTAGTGATTGACATAGCAGTCCCGAACGACAGCAACATCAGGAAGAAGGAGCACGAGAAACTCGAGAAATACCAAGGGCTCAGAGAAGAGCTCGAAAAGATGTGGAGGGTAAAAGTGACGGTGGTCCCAGTGGTAATCGGAGCACTAGGTGCAGTGACTCCTAAGCTAGGCGAGTGGCTCCAGCAGATCCCTGGAACAACATCGGAGATCTCTGTCCAGAAGAGCGCAGTCCTAGGAACAGCTAAGATACTGCGCAGGACCCTCAAGCTCCCAGGCCTCTGGTAGAGGACCCGAGCTTGAAGGATTGACCGCCCGCAGGGGCGAGTGGGGAATTTATTTATTCACTTCCGGTTAAGAATTACTGACAAGATTACAAGGTTATTACATCAATAAATAACTAAAAAGAAAAGAAAATACACATCCAAACAACCTTTATAAAAAGTTCAGTGAACTTATTCACAATTTAACTTAAATGCATTATCAACATTTTCAAAGTACAAGATAATAGAACAATGATTTCTTTCTTAAGGAAAAAAGTAAATCTTTATAAAATTTCAATTAACATTTCTTCATTCACTGTACAAAATAAAATGTATTAAATGATATGATGATAAAATGTATTTTTTAACCCTGAACACAAATGGCCACTGAGAACAGAGAAGAACATTCACGAATTAGATCTGAGCGTGTAAGTGTTCAAGAGATTTTTCTTTCGTGCTTTCTAAAATTAAAAAAAAAACTAGAGAAATTAAAGTTAAAAGAAAAACAAAATAAACTTCACAATACCTTGACAAAGTGGATTTGGTTTCCACCCATCTCTAGTGCATGTGGCCCAAGGAGCTCCATCTGTATTCTTGGAGTCTGATCCACATGTGTAAGTGAGACTGTTGCCCAGTTTTCGCTGAAAAGACCCAGTCCAGTGATGAAATAATGGAGGCTCTAAAAGGCTACAAGTAACCTCTAGAAAGAGACGAAGACCAACTAATTGAAGCGAAGCCAATAATCATCTTTATGTATAAGTGAGCCACCACAAAGCAAGAAACCTTAAAATGAGTGTATAAAGCAGATGTAATTTAATACCTTCACATACTGGTCTGATAGTCCACTCTCCATCATTATTGCAGGTAGTCTCAACTGAGATGGTCTGAGAGTTTAAAATCCAGTAACTCTCCCCACATGCAACATTTATCTTCTCAATGGGAAAAAACTCACTATAAGCAGGTTCATATGTGGTTCCTCTGAGTGGTGGCCCTGTCAGTTGACATTTTCTTACTGCATTTGTTGGGAAATGAAGCATTTTGTCTGTTAGTGTGTTATAATAAAAAAGTAGCAGTTTGTTACCTGTCATTTGGACAATTGTAAGTGTATATAACCCCTCCAACTAGACAGTTAATAACCTGCCAAAGTACCACATGGACGCTCCTGTCAGGCATCTTTGCAGCTAAGATGAACACATGGCACTCAATACATAAGTGGGGCAATGAAAACAGAATACTTTATTGATCCCTAGGGAAAATTATGTAGAAAGGAAAGAATTGGCAGGAATACCAGAGGTGCGAAAAACAAGCTGCTGGTACACAGCAGTTGACTGAGACTAAAAAACTAGACTGACAAACCTGTGCAACGCCTGGATTGACTACAAGAAAGCCTATGACACAATGCCTCTCTCACACACACATATTATACATATATATGTGTGTGTGTGTGTGTATATGTATATGTGTATATATATAACGCGTAACTGCAACCACACTGAAAACCTAAACAACAAATTATGAACATAATAGAAAATATGGAATATCAATAAATTTGAAACCATGCCTCTGATACTTCTTCTAAAAGTGGAGAGGACACTGACGATCCTGCCTATCCTAACAATGTAAAACGTGCAAGTCTGATCTCCATCTCATGTCGAGATGCTTGATCTGAGGGCCCATGAGATATTCCATAAGACGATATCATGATGTGGCATTCTCTTTCGACCTTTTCGCTCCTGACGTTATGCAGCTGATTTGGCAAAGAACAAGCCTACACTGGAGGTGTTCAGTGACTGTTGAGATGAAGAGTAATGATACATGGAACTTCTTATCCTGCCACTTTTTCAACTTTTTTTTGATTTGGCACTTGTTTTGGCTGTAGATGGGATAGCACCTTCAGCTGTAGGAGGCGGACTACTCAGTGGTCTTGTGCCCTGTTCTTTAATTGCATCGATGTCTCAGTCTATTTTGCGGTCAATTTACTTCTCGCTTGATTTATGCGCCACATATATCAGCCAAAATAAAGGCTCGCTTTTTATTCAAGCTCTTTTTGCCTCCTCACCTGTGTCCGGACCTGGGTCCCACACACACCCCCAGCCCGTGACAGTACCACATGACCTTTATGGACCCAATCGATATTTTTGAGGATTTTTGAGAGTTCAGCACTTGGGTGACCATTTTCAGCAGACAGTGGATTATCTACTCCGCATGTGGACAGGAGAGGGAGAAGGAGCCAGTTAGAGTTCAGCTGAACCAGATTCTGTCTGCATACCCTGCTTACATGGAAGGATTGTCGGAGGATTTGCAGGACTTGCGAACAGGTGTCACGGCCGCTGCCTCATGAGCCTGAGTCGGTTCGACTAGGTTCACTGAGGTTCACCACGGTGTTACCGCCTCCCAGCTTATTAGTCTCCATATCCCCACCACAAACTAGCCGCACTCCCCCCACAGTCCAACGTCAGGAGATGCTGGACTCCATAGACTTTGATCACGATGAACGGCAGCGAGTGAGGAGTACTCTGCTAGAGGAGGAGCTCCGGTGGAAAAGGTGGCTTGCCCCTGAACATGAGCACACTTTCCACGGAACTGTGGTCAGCCGCTTAATTATAAACTCTTGTGCTGTCAGTCTCCAGGTCAGCCCCCCGAACTGATGCATCATGCACTGCTAAGCCGTCGACCCCCGGGTCAACCTCCTGAACTGAGTAATAATGGACTGTTGTGCTGCCGACCTCCAGGCTAGCCTCCTGAAGCTCTGAGTATTGGAATTTTTTGCCTTGACCCCCAGAGCTATGTTTTTTGGTCTCATTTGTTCATATCTTGGTATGGGGTTCCAAGTTGAGTTTTTATTTTTTGGTTTGTTTCTCGCTTGATTTATGTGCCACATATATCAGCCAGAATAGAGGCTCGCTCTTTGTTCAAGCTCTTTTTGCCTCTTCACCTGTATCTGCACCTGGGTCCCACACACATACCTCACAAACCGGGACAATATAAGCAAATTACTTGCCTTACTGGATCATCTGGCATAGTAACATTGCATTATATACTTATTGTAATTATTTGTCCACACATCCCTTGTTCCAGTAGCCTACTTCCCATCAGTATATCATGGTTCCTCAATCTCCTCTTTCGTTTAAAAGTATATAAAAACCGCAGCTATCTTTGAACAAAAGAGGTTTTTAGTTATACTGTTTATGCAGTTCCTTGTGCTTATTGGGTATTAAGTGTAAATAAATGCTTTTAGGTATTAATATTCTTCAGCCTTGTTTTCAGCCAAAGCCGTCCAGTCATGCAAAAGAAGCATGACTGGACAGAAGCTGCTTTTGGTTGCTTTCTTATTGTCAAGGCATCATCACAGCTTGTAACGTCACATGTTTAATTTAGCACATTTTTATACTACACTAAAAAAAATAATTAATTGGATTAACATAATTTTATCTTGCCACTTAAATTACATCTAACCAAATCATGTTCTATTAATCCATGTTGATTGTGTTGTTTTAACACGTTATATGTTTGTAAGTGTAATATATATATATAAATATTAACATTCAGTTAATTTAATTTTTATTCATTCAACATGTTTGTACCAAGTTAGTCTAATTACATTTATGTTATATTGTTTAAACACTTTGGCACATCAAAAGTCAGTCTTGTTACATGAATAAGTAAAATATTTGTTTTTTACACCAATGTTAATCTTGTTGAATGAACAAATGTAATGACACAACCCTAAAAATATTTGTCTCCTTTTGGGACACTTATGTGAATATGTAAACAACTGCACTAAAATAATGAAAAAATGATTACATTTGGGGTTAAAAAAATGCTAAGTGACTATTTACCAGGGAACTTTTCTTCTGCTAATTACCATAATCAGACTGATCAGAAGAAACATCAATCTGTTTATGACCAATTACTCATTGTTTCTTTTGCATTTGAAAAAGTTTAAATTTTATAGTTCTCAAAGATAGTACATGAACAAACATGTCATTGACTAATTAAAAGGCTGATTTCAATCCATTGTTCAAACATCTATTGTTTTACTGTAAACTATTATTAAGACAGAAACTAGTAATCAGACTTTCTTACCAATTTGCTGTAAAGATTCATTTGGATTCAGCCAAGGGAGAAATAGCCAAGGAAGGCCAAAGAGTCTCATTATAAAAATCAGGGATTGTTGTGTTGAGGAATAATTGCCTAAGAAGTGATTTACCCCTACAGTTACACAGACTGAACACTTTTACCACATGAACATGTGCATGCTGTGAAACTGTCTCAGGGACACTGGCGTTTAACCCTGAGACACACACACACACACACCCACATGCACACACACACGCACACACTGTAGTATTAAAATCAATTATTTAGATTTATTTGTGTTCGCAATTGTTGGTTATTTTTCATGAGGTGTATTAAATATAAGTATACTAAGGCATATAAATATTAAGTGTTTAAGTATTAAATAAACATAGGACACTGTTGTCGCACAGAGAATTATTCTGCAATGTTTGTTCAGACAGCTCATGTCATTTCCAGTTAAGAAAAAATCTTTAGTGGCAAGAAGACAAGAACATTACATCAATAAATAACTAAAAAGATAAGAGAGAAAAAAACACACATCCAAATGTTTATAAAACTTTCTGTGCTCTTATTGACAAATTAACTTAAAATCATTATCAGTGTATCATCATTTTCAAAGTATAAGACAACGGATCAAGATGCTGACAGTGAGATGAAAAAATATGGTTTCAATAAAAGTGAATGAAGTGTTTTATACTAATGCAATCAAATTCATTTTGTTGTTGATCTTTGACATATCCAAGACTCTAATCACCACCAATTCTCCATCCCCCTACTATTTATTATATGGAAAATAATAATAATAATTTTTCAGAATGGATAATTGACAATTCAAATAATGAAACTGGAATTTAAAGGGTTAAAATCCTGACTGAATGTTTGATCATTTGATAAGGGGTAAACTTTACTAGGTGAAGCAGAAAAAATACTGATCTGTGGATTTTATGGCAGATTTTGTATAGATCTGCATGAGGACAGAGTTAGTGAGCTGAATGTGTTTTTCTTTTTTCTTTTAACATTTACTAACTCATTTAGTTTCTGTGTCCTGGCTTATCATATGTTGACTGATGAAGAGTAAAGATGGGGGATAGAAAATCAGTCACACAGCCAATTAATATACATTTGTGCTAATGTTCACTTCAGACAATAATACCGCTGCCATTCTGAGAAGCGGGATGGCAAACCACCTGATCAGCTGAGCATTTCGTTTGCTGCTAGCCTCTTATAAGCTGAGCTGGAGATGAGTAGAAATTGAATGAGACTGTCCTTCACTTCAATTTCAAAGCCTCAAGACAAAAATAAATGGAAGAAACCCAAAAAATTATCAACAATTTCTGTCCTCTCTGCCCTCAAAGAATTCAAAGCATGTAAAGTATGATTGATCTAATAGAAAGAAAGAGTGAATGAAAGGGAGAGAGACACAGAAAGATATCTGAAAAAAAGCCATGTTTGCATTTTTTGTGTAAATCCTGAACAAGAAGTATAAACATGATTTTATGCCTCTCTGCTAGACAACCATGGCGAAAAGCATAATAGTTAAAGGTTGCCAGTTGCTTCATTGTATGTGCTGATCTTTTTTGTTCCAGTATAACATGTCCCATTTTGCCTGTCCCGTTCAGTATTTTAGCAATCACAATTGTTGTCTGAAGGCCAGGAAAGATGCCCAACATATTTATTTTTTCAAGAGAGAAAAAAGATGAGAGAGAAAATATGCCAATGTCATATTGTTACACATTGTTTATTTATTTCATTTCATTTTATTTTAAGTTATTACTGTTACGAAACCAGTTTTACTTTTTATTCGTCGGACCTCCAGAAATGACACCGGAACTCAGTAGATCACCTTTACCAAAACTATTTATTCACCAAACCATTACTATAAAACTTCTAAACTTCCGGAAGGGAGATTGACATGACCCGGCTATCGCTGTAAATCTCAACTTTCCTTTGTCTTCCAAAGAGTTTTAAAGAAGCAAACACGATCGTAAAACCCAAGTGGGGTGTGGTAAACCCCAAAACATCGCGTATGCCTGTGTGTGTGCGAGCACGTGAGTGCCTGCATGCGCGTGCCTGTGAGTGGATGATAATGTCTGTGCGTGTCTGTGCGTGTCCCTCCACCTACGTGACTGCCTGCCGGTCATAAACGTGTCCATCTCCCTCCAGACCATAATTCTCAAACTACAAACAAACTCACAAACAGAATTACAAACAGATCACCAACACTGAGACCCACACTCAAATACTCCTCGGGGAATTTCTACTGAGCTGCGTGTCCCTTTGTTTCACTCACAGAGCTCAGGAAGGGGAAGCGTTGGCCCTAAGTTTATGACACCTTTTCAGCCTTTATTTGCACAGGGCGATGTCAGCATGTCTCTACATTATTTTACCTTTTATTTAACACATTTATAAGTCCCCAAAAAGCTAGAAATATTCATTATTACCAATTGGACAGACAATTATACAGAAAGGGAGAAAGAGAAAGAAAGAAAGGGAGAAAGAAGACAGGGGGGAAGGGGGGGGCAGTAAAAAAAGACACTGAGAAAATCCGTTGGATCACCTGTTGAAAGAAGAAAAGAGAAAAACACAATAGAAAGACAACAACCTAGATACATGTAAGTAACAGTACATAATATTGAATGTTATTGAGCAGCATGCAGGACCGAAGGCTCACAATATGCTTTAAGGCAGGGGTGCTCAATCCCAGTCCTCGAGAGCTACTGTCCTGTAGCTTTTAGATGCATCCTTTTTCCGACACACCTGAATCAAATGACTGGCTTGTTATCAGGCGTTTGCCAAACTTGATGCTGAAAAGGTAATCAAACCATTTGATTAAGCTGTGTTGAAGTAGGGATGCATCTAAAAGCTGCAGGATGGTAGCTCTCGAGGACTGGGATTGAGCACCCCTGCTTTATGGTATCAGTTAAGGAAGATGTAATTTATGTCTGTGAGCACCTGTGTGTACACCTATGTGGTTGAGTTCATTTAACGATCTGCTAGAGAGTGTGGGGAGGCATAGCCCTCCCCCCAGAGCACGAAGAGGGTGTGAAGGAGACCAGGCACAGACATCCAGAGGCCCCCCAAAGTGCGAAAGCCCAAGAATGACCACCAGAGAGGCAACCACGCCACACTCCCGGATAGAGCTAAGGAGAGCCCAGACTTGGGGTCAACCAGCAGCCACGATGCAGAAGCCACAGAGGGTGGCAGTGACAAGCCCGCAGGCCCTGCAGCTCCAGAATGGACAGAGCTGCAGTCCCAGAGGCCCGAGGGCACCCCACCTCACCACCCGGAAGGGGCCCGACCGAGCCACAGGGACCAGGCCTCACCAACCAGCTGCCAGCGCCCAGCCCTGAACACAGACTACCACCAACGCACCGACGGCTTACGGCATTGGCAACCAGCAGCTAGTGGGATAGGTGGAGCTAGGCCTCTACACCTGAGGGGTCTGAGATGTTCCCAGAGATGCGGAGGTGGAGACTCGACCTAACAAATAGTTATAGACAAACTGGCACACACAAACACGAGCATATGTTCCCACACTCATTCACACGAATACAAATACTCAGCACTTGCCCTACATGGGGACAAAGAGAAATGAACACTATACTTGAGTCTGACATGTTTAACAAAGCCTCTGTATAAATTATAGAATATTTAAGTAAGAGTTTGAGTTGGAAAAATTAAATAAATAATTTAATAATTTAATAATTATTGTTGTTTGATAAAACATATATTAAACCAATATAAAATGCAAAGTTAAGGTTAAAAATAAAGAAAACGTGTCTTTAACATTGTTTTTTTCTTGTCTCTTTTAGTTTTTATCGGAAGCTGGTCATAAAATGATAACTGTAAACCAATAAAATTGAAAAGTAGTTTACAGAGGTCCAATGAAATTGTACATAAATTAGACGCACTTTCACAGTTAAATGATTATAAATCAGTAGATTGTACTCACCCTTATCATCATGGAAAACAACCGAAGAAAAGCATATGATGCAGCTTTTAAGTTAAAGGCAATCAATCAGGCGGTTCAAGAAGGAATTTGAGCTGCTGCATGTAATCTTGGCATTAATGAATCGATGGTGAGACGGTGGAGACACCAGCGTGAAGAACTGAGTCAATGCAAAAAGACGACAAAAGCTTTCAGAGGTAATCATAGCAGATGGCCCAAACTTGAAAAATATCTTGAAGACTGGATTAACACTCAGAGAAAAGGCGGCCATGGTGTTTCCACCGTGCAGATCAGACTGAAGGCTAAAGTGATTGCCGCCAAAATGAAAATTGAAGATTTTAGAGGTGGGCCATCGTGGTGTTTTAGATTGATGAGACGAAAAAGCCTGTCCATCAGGGCACGCACAACTTTGTGTCAGCAGCTCCCTCCCAACTACGAGGAAAAACTTGCTAACTTCCGCACATTCACTCAAACAAAGATAGCGGAGAATTACATCGGGCCAGGTGATATCATAAATATGGATGTAGTACCTTTGACGTTTGACCTGCCTCTCACTCGGACAGTCAATAAAAAAGGTGACTCGTCCATCACACTGAAAACAAGTGGCCATGAGAGAAAGCATTTCACGTGTGTCCTGAGCTGCGCAGCACCTGGAATAAAGCTTCCACCGATGGTGATTTTTAAGCGGCTGATGATGCCAAAGGAAAAATTCCCAAAAGAAATTGTGGTGAAAGTCAACAAGAAAGGCTGGATGATGGAGAGCCTAAAGAAGGACTGGCTCAGAGAGTGCTATGCTAAGCGACCAGGGGGATTTTTTCACAGAAAAAAAGCATTGCTTGTTATGGACAGCATGAGGGCCTACATAACAAATTCAGTGAAAGCTGCCATCAAAATACAAACTCAATTCCAGCTGTGATTCCTGGGGGCACCAATAAGTATTTGCAGCGACTGGACATCTGCGTGAACCGGGCATTTAAAGTGGCACTGCGCCTTGAGTGTGAGGCTTGGATGATGAGCGGCAAGAAATCATTTACCAAAACAGGCCGCATGCGAAGAGCATCTTTAACTCAAGTCTGCCAGTGGATTACCAATGGGTTTCGAAAGGCTGGACTGCTGCGTGATGGAGAGAACCACCAGAGCTCAGGTGAGAGCGACAACGAGGAGACTGAAGTGAGTGATGAGATCCTCCAGCTGTTCAATTCGGACACTGAAGAAGAGGACTGATGGTTTCAGTGCGCAGGAGGAAGATGAAGAAGGTGATTAATGACTTTTCCTGGTAGGCTGCAGTATATACACGGTATATATTTTACCAGTTGTTAAGAGACGTTGCAATGTTTTTTGTGCACTGTTCCGTTAAAAAAGCATAAGCAGCATAATTTGTGTTACCGATACGTACGTATACTTAAAGGCAGCCGTGTTACAGGTGCTGTTCGGATAAAAAGCATTTGCAATAAATATTTTTTTATGTTATCATAACATTTACTATAACATTTATGTCACCATGTTTATATGTTTCCAATTAAATAAATGTTAAAAATCCTCACGTGTAATAACTTTCTGCATAAATAACTCATATTACAATGTGAAACACATTAAAATCCGGTGCGGCCTGTACAAGTACAAAATTGATTTTCTTTCTAAAATTAGAGCATGCGGCTTTTAATCAAGTGTGCCCTGTCGTCCGGAATTTACGGTATATCTATATCTATATATATATATATATTTATTATGTGCAGAACTATTAGGCAACTAATTGAAAAAATGACCATTTTCCCATCATTTGCAAATTTTAAAGTGAGAATAATAAAACAACTCAAAATTTACATATAAACATTTCTGACACGTTCGATGACGATCAACTTTTTGTGCAACAGCAACCACAGCCTCACAGACACTGTTCAGAGAGGTGGACTTTTTCCCTACACTGTAAATCTCCCATTTAAGCAAGGCCCACAGGTTCTCAATAGGGTTTAGGTCAGGGGAGGAAGTGGGCAATGTCATTATCTTTTCATCCTTAAGGCCTTTATTGGCTAGGCATGCAGTGAAGTACTTTGATGCATGCGATGGATAAAAATCATGGTCTTCTTAAAAGATGCAGACTTTTTTTTTTCACTGCTTGAAGAAAGTGCCATCTTCAACCTGTTAAAGGTCCAACCAGCTCATCTTGAATAAGCTTGTCCATTACTGATCCAGCCACAGGTCCAACAATCTGGTCCAGTAGGAGTCACTCTCATCTCATCAGTCCATAAAACCTTTGAAAAATCTGTCTTCAGATATTGGGCCAGATATTTCTTGGCCCAATCTTGACATTTCTTCTAGTGTGTTTTGTTCAGTAGTGGTCGGGTTTCAGCCCTCCTCACCTTGGCCATGTCTCTAAGCACTGAACACCTTGTACTTCTGGACACTCTGGGTAGGTTGCAGTTCAGGAATATGGCAGCACTGGAGTATAATGGGTTCCTGGTTGCTTCACATTTGATTCTTCTCAAACCCTGTTGGCTATTTGCAACAAAACATTTGATGGACCTGAGGTCATGCCCCAATATCTTCACAATTTCAAGAGTGCTGCATCCTTCTGAAAGACTTCTTACAATTTTTGACTTTTCAGAGTCCATTAAATCTCTTTTTTTGCCTGAGGGAAAAAAGCTGCCTAATAATTATGCACACCTTTATATACAGTGTTGATCTCCTTAGGCCACACCTTACTCATTACGCAAATACAGATCACCTGATATACTTAAATCCAATGAGCACTTAAGTTTATACAGCTTGAAGTTGGACAATGCATAAAAATGATCATATTGGCAAAATACCCACTTGCCCATAATTGTGTATGATTGAGTTTTTATTCAACAGCACCAAATAAGAACACATAACAGCTTGTATTATAGAGGAAAGTGCAAATCATGCAAGTTTATTTTGCCTGAATGATTTTACATGACCCAGAGAGAAGTCATGGCAGCTAAAGAACGATCAATAGGTTTTTATGACTAAACAAAAATCACCCAAGTCCAGTTTTTATACAGATAATTTGTTAACACTTCATATCAGATTAGCAGTATTCAAAATTCAGTTGCTGGGCAACCTTTATTAAATAATAAAGCCAAGTTCTGTATATTTGTTCTGTATTCGTGGCAGAAAGCATGTAGAAGCAGCATTTATTAGCTTTTTTGAAATGACCACAAACAGCACTAGTACTTCGGTGGTTTAATTTTTCATTCATGTTCTTTTGACACATTGGTGTACTCATGTTTATCTAGTCTTGTACAAAAAAAACATTAATGGCAAGTTGGCAAGTTTAACACACCATGTACACACGTCTGACGCATTGCCAGTATACCATCAGGTATGTATCCTCTGGTACACATAAACTCCATACTATCATTATGTTCTGAATACAGTTTATTTTCTCTTCTATATTTCAACTGAATATTATGTCTCTTCATGTCTTCTTCATTCACAGTGCAGGGTCCTGTAAGACATAAAAGTTAAATAGTTTTTTAATGTTAGTAAAATACATGAATGTACAGAATATTGTGTTGTGGACTGTGTGGCTATGATGTAAAATGTGCCATACAAATAAACTTTATTTTCTCCAGCATAATTCTAACAGTTGTGGTCAAAAGCTGTAATGATACACAGATGATGTTGTGTTGCTGCTGCTTTTGTGGGTTAATTACATTCATTGTTAATTTTGTCTAATTTCCTGTGAGTACTTTGGATGCTTAAGTCACATTTTGATGTAGATTAAAGTAAAAGAATCTTTAGTGTTATTATAATATAGCAGCTGGGATTTTAACAGATTTCTGAAGAGACATTCATTCACTGATTCCAGCCTCCATTCGCTAGCTGCTTTTTTAATTTTATCCACTAAAACCATCCATCTAAATCTCTATAACATTTCAGACCCATTGACTCCTTATAGGCCAGTGTGCAGTCACAGATTCTCTGGTAGGTTTACTTTGATTCTATCTTTGATTCTTAAACTCAAAAATACCAAAGTTCACAGATCTGGTTCATTTTCTCACTGCACAAATTATGTATAAAGGAATAAGCAACCCCACTTCCTGATAATATTCTAAAATTGTTTTTTGAAAGGGAACAGGGATAAAATTCCACAGGGAATAAAATTTTAAACATCCCTGTATCCGTACAACACTAAAAAACCTTTTGCATCTCTGTGTGTGGAGTGTAGCTGTGGAATAGCTGTGTAGCTGTTAAAGAGCTCAAAGATGGCGCCGGTGAGGTCGGCTGCCGTCACGACTGCTCCAACTGCCTTTTCTTTGTTTTTGTCCTTTAAGTTAGTTTTCAGCGTTCATATATCGACAAAATCTCCACCATTGAGTACATTAAGTATGATAGAGACACCCTTGTTTCTATTGGTATACAATGTACTCACAATTCAACGTTTTTAACTCCGGATTCAAACTGGCCGAGTGAGATCCTGAGGGAGAACAAAGGACGCGACAAGAAGCGGCGGCCTCGGCCTCGAGGGAAACGAGCCGGCGTCAGGAACAGGCTGAGAGCTCGTGCACACCGCACACCTCTGCCTAGCATCCTGCTCGCCAACGTCCAGTCACTGGAGAACAAACTCGATGACCTCAGGGCCAGGATAAAGTTCCAGGGAGACATTCGGGACTGCAATCTCCTTTGCTTCACCGAGACATGGCTGAACCCAGCGGTGCCGGACCACGCCATTCAGCCGGCCGAGTTCTTCTCAGTTCACCGCATGGACAGGACTCGCGACTCGGGGAAGTCAAGGGGAGGC
>VUQR01030831.1:0-39605 GCA_015108515.1 Hemichromis elongatus
CACTTTCGTAAGAAAAAAAAAAAAAAAGAAAACAAAAGTGAAGGCGAGTATTAAGCACTCAAGTGTATGCACTGCAACTAGTAACTGAAAGCGTTGACTACATACCAGCCAAGTATCTTCTCAGTTCACTTGTGTGCACTCGTTACTTGATGACAGAGTGCTTATGACTGTTCTTCAAATAAATAACTTAATACTGCAGGGTTGTAGGGCTGTGTTGTACTCAAGACATAATATGGATCTGTCACTTTTTCAGTTTCACTTTTACCTCGTGCTCAAGAAGGTGAAGATAAATGAGACAAATGAGGTGGGTGAGTCAAAACAAAGCTCCTCCTCCTCATTATCATATCTGAATTCCCTTTTAAGGGCACAAATGATGCACATCTGTGTATCTTTCTGGAATATGCTGGAATATGCAGAATACTACAAAGAAATATAAACAAGAATAACTTTTATGTGTTTATACATTTAAGTGTTGTAAATTGGGGCAATGCCAATCTTTAAATCTGTATCTGGATATCTGTATTTCATGAGAAATCAGACATAAGGCAAAGCTCAGCTTCAATTTGAAAAGAATTACATCAACACAGAATAACCTTTACGAGGTGTACACATTTTGGAAGTTAAAAAGTAAAAGTCAAATTAATTTAAGAATCATCCGAAATTCAAATAAAGCACAACTATGCCCTGAGATCATTCTCGAGTGGATTTTCTGCAAGATTTCTGCTCCTATGTTCCTACTTTTTTTTTTAATTTAAGTTTATTTTTTTGTTTTTGCAAGGCATCTTTGATCCATCTTTGATAGAGTTGTGCTTTTTCAATCTCATTGTTTTCTCTAGTGGGTCCAGTTGTTTCTTTAGTGGCACTGTCAACACTTTACTCTTAATATCAGCAGACAACTCCACATGAGTCTAAATGTCACCTCACTGGTCTCCATCAGCTCTTATATTTATCAGCACTAAAAAGACACACAGCTGCCTAAGAACTGTGTTAAAATGGATGTAAAACACTTCAAACAGGCTTACCTAATAAGAAAAATCAAGAAACCCTCTGAATACTTATGATATGGATTATGTTATTGTGTTGGAGCTTGTACCATGGCTCCTTCCCAGGTGAGAAAACACCATGTGCACAAGCAGGAACAAAAAAAGGTCAAAAAGGTTAATAAGATTTATTTCATCATGTGAAACCTTAATCACAGTCCTTGCAGCCCCAAACACCACCTCTCATTATAATATCAAACTACACTGTCATTGTGTGTTTCTTTTTGTGCCTTTTGTGAGTTACTGTTTTTACTGTACAGAAGATATTGCATTTGCAAATCCAGTTTTGCATACTTTATTACCATAGAAACATGACATAACACTGCAAAATAGGTTTTTAGCCTTAAATTAACTTAAAAAGTCTAATTTTACACCACTTTCAGTGCCTTATAGGTGATAGTATTTTCTCTGTACTTACTTTACTTCTGGTATTTAATGTAATTTCTTTCATACCTACAACAGTGTTTGAATTTGTTGCATTTCAGTTTCTTACCAAAACAACATGAAAACAACTCTCAGGGCCTTGTGAAAGAAGAGGATCTGTTTTTGAAAAAGACCAGTGAGTTTTTAAGCCCACTGGTCTTTTACAGTCAAAACCTTAAAGATTACAAAAGAAGTAAAGACATCATGACGACATTTAGAGGACACTAAATGGGCTTGGGAGCAAAATGCCTCACAGGGACGCAAAACCTGGAAACTCCACAGAATGTTATGTTAAAATAAAGTCTTAATGACTTTATTCCTAAAGAGGAGGATTTTATTGTCTATGTTAGGATAAACGTTTGGGTTTAAGGCACTAAAATAGATACAATGTGCTTTAAGGAGGAGAGTTAATTCAAAGAGGGGTTGGAGTAGGCTCCACAGATGAGAAATGACAGCCAAGTTGGATGAAGCAGAGTTAGGCTACCGTCTGCTACACTTTTAGACCGATCCAACTACAACTGTAGTAACTCACCTCTGGCAGACATCCACCTTGGGTCAGTAGCCACTGTAGGCATACCAGGTTGCCGGTTGCCGCTGCGTCGTGCGCCGGGCTTGCCCCGTTATTTGCAACACAATCGCCCGGCAGCCCAGCCTCCTCCACCAAAAACCGCAGGCAGGCCAACTTCCCCGCACGGGCTGCGTGGTGGACGGGCGAAGCTCCCAGCGCATCCTTGACGTCGCTGGTCAGCGCATTTGCCGCTAATTGCACTTTCAAAGTCTGCACGTCCCCCTGCCTTGCGGCCTGTAGGGTCTTGTCACCCTCCACCACCATGATTGCTGCGCGACTCCTTCCTTCCTTTAGTTCCTCCGTTGACCCGATCACCGTGGAGATAGCGCAGATAGGGTCAGAGTTGTATTTATAAATGAGTGGATCATGTCAGTAACCGGGTTAATTTTGGGGTGGGGTGGTGGTGGGAGAGACGCTCGCTTATCGCTCCATGGGTCTTCCCAAAGCACTGTTCAAATGCAAGATCTCTTTATCGTTCATAAATTCTTGTTCTCAAGGTAGTACGATATTTACATGCTGAAATAAAACTTCTTATCCAACTGACAAACTAACCTCTTTCTTAGGCTTTGTCTGGCCCGACGTTGTAGCTCAGTAGGTTATTCGCTTCTGCTGTCTGTCGCCAAAAAAATCCACCTATTGCACAAGTTGTGTTCTGGGTTACCAGCCGGTCTAAACTATCTTTTTCCCTAAATCAGTTTATTAACCTTTCTCTCTCTTTTTTTGCTGCTGAATAACTATCGCGTACCATGCACCCAAGGAAATATTCCGCTGTGTTTTTCTTCCTATAGCAGATGGCGACATGGGACTCAGCGCCTGTTAAATAATCCATCAGG
Source organism: Hemichromis elongatus (assembly GCA_015108515.1). NCBI lineage: Eukaryota > Metazoa > Chordata > Actinopteri > Cichliformes > Cichlidae > Hemichromis > Hemichromis elongatus. The sequence goes on from VUQR01030831.1 coordinate 2,865, forward strand.
GGGAGGATCACTGAGCCTGTTACAGGTTGTTGCTTTCTGGAAATCGGCTCAGAAATTAAAGGAGCAGTACGTACATGCTACTTACAACTCTGGATATACATTAATTATGCTGCTGGGGTGAAGGTGCTCGTCGCTGTCAGTCAAGATAGACCCACAAGGAAACATTAATTCAGCAATGGACTTTTTGAACACACCCCATATCCTGTTTGCAAACAGCATTAATATAACATGTGGCAGTGAAATCGGCGTCACAGGACCCGTGCACACTTGTGCACACTCCAATGGTCCATCTAGTGGCTTTTCGCAGAAGTGTAACCCCCAAAATAACTTTTTTGTTGTTTTTTGCAGGGTGAACTCATAACCACACAAGTAAGCCGGTTGTTAATCATAATGAATATTGTTCACTGTCATTCTAGTTCTGTCAATAGGCCTGCTTTTTTCTTTTTTCAAATATTATACTCTTAAACACATACTGCTTTTTTGTGCATCAAGCCAGTATGTCCCAATAAAAGTCGTTTCCTCATTGAGATGAAAAAATTATATTGATTGTCATTATAGACCGCATGTTAATACGTCAATTGGAAATAGTTCTTTGAATTCATGTGTGTTCATTGTTTGCATATATCAGTGTTTGCAAGTATTTGTGAAACAGTGGGTCTTTCTGGAGCACGATTAGAATTAGGATGCCATTGAAATGTCTTGATATTTCCCCGTATGAAGGATGTTTCACGATCAACTAACTGTAAGTGGTTTTACTGAAAATTGGAAGCAACCCCAGCAACTTAGACATAAAGTTTAAGACCAAGGAAAGTTATGGAGCAGGGTCGCCGAGTACTGAGGCGCATATTGACTGAAAGTCTCCAAAGCTCTGACTCAATAAGTGCAGGGCTGGGAACTTGTTCTGGCATCACGGTCAGCACAAAACCTGCCTCGGGAGCTCATTGCATGGGTTTGCGTGGCTGAGCAGCTCCTTTGTAATGTATATTCAGTACTCTTGTCCGTATAGTGCAAAAGCTACCTACATTAAACGTTTAGCAGCTATACCCGCAGAAGAAGCGCATGTTAGTGTACATTATCTTGTACGTGGGTTTACTGACAGTTTTAACAAAAGTTTCAAAGCTCAAGTTTCAATGCAAATGATGCAGATAGGCTGCCTGTATTTCCATGAACATAATGCACTGTAGTACATTCCATCACCAAACGGTGGCAGGAAAGCCTCGTATTCTGCAACTTCTCTCCACCTGGAACAGGTAAAATGAGAAAAAAAAGAGGGGAAAAAAGGGAAAGAGGAGACAAAACCCCAACAATGCACTCTGAGCAAAACACTGCCTTTAAAGCTGGAAGCTCCGGCAGAACCAGGCTCAGGAGGGGGACGTCAACTGCCTGGACTTGGGGGTGAGATGTCCCTCTTCTAGAACAAGTTTTTTTTTCTTCTTTTTCATGCATTTTTCAATGAGTGCTTTTTTCCCCTCTGGATAAAAAAACCCTCATCCTACAGGATGAGGGTTCTCAACTCATCGATTGTTTCTGCTTTTGTGTGACTGAAATAAATTGAAAGTGTGTATACAATGACACCGTTTTAAATATTTGGCCTAAATAATTCCGGATGACTTCGCCGGTGTCATGTTGAACTGCATTAAGGTTGGTTCTTATTGTTTAACAGAGTGACGGTATTTTAGTTGTCACTACATGGGGGCACTGTTTTCACTGTAAGAGAGCGCATGCTGCGTCATCTTTGACTGAGAAAGAGTGTGCCATAACAAAAATTGCATCCGCGAGGAAAAGTTTTACCGCGTGTTAACGTAAAAAATCCCCTAAATCTTAAGGATATTTTTGCCTCCTTCGTCATTTTACTTCGAGTTGATCAATGTCGATGCTGCTATACTCAACAAACAAATCTGATTTTTTGAAATTGTTTTGGAAAAATTCTCTAAAGATTAGATGAAAAATACCCATCTCCACCTGGAACAGGTGTTGATGCGTCAAGTTATTTGAAAAATTACACATTTAAATAAGCTTGCACACCGAAAAACACGGATAATATATGTTAAAACGACAATTATTAAAGTTTTATTTTTTGTCTTAAAAATAAGCAAAACTCAGCACTATGATCCCTTAACTGCTTTGTAAACATACAGCCTTGGTATACATTGCAGGATTCAAACAAGACTCTGCCTAAGACTAAAGTATGCTTAAAGGGTATTTAAATGATTAAATGTGTGGCAAATTCTGAAAAATAATGACGCTTTACAACAGATTAGCTTTCGGCCAGACTAGGTTGATTGAGTTTTCCGCTCAACTTCTGCGGGATGCGGTTGGTTTCACTGCGGAGTATTTGGAGGAGGTGGTGGCGGGGGCGGGGGTGGGAGTATGGGCGAGTCTCGTGCTCGGCGCGTGCCTCTTCGGCCCATCTGTCTCACAGGTCCAACTGTCATGGACACCGCGCGCCAGTTTGAGGGAGGTTGAGGGGAGGGGAGAATTCCCACGAGCGTGCTAACTACAATTCCCCAGAGGAAATGGACAGTAATAACTCAAACAGGCTCGAGGTAAACAAGGGGGGAGGAGAGGTCATTTAACCTGGAAGAATTTTAGCTCAGTCTAAAGTACACATATGTGAAACAAGTCCGTGTGCTCGGAAGCAAAGCATATTGTGGTCGTTTTATGGGCACTATTAAATCTTCGCACATTTCCAAACGCCACCTCTGTTTGTTTATTTTGAGACACATTGCTGTGAGGAAAACAGCAATGACGTTCAACTGAATGTAACCACATGCAGCTGAATCTAAATAAAGTTTATTTTTTATTTACAGCATCACAGTTTAAAAAACTGTCGACCAGTTAGGACAGTATTCAACTTCTAGCTACTCACTAAAATTAGATTGTCCATTTATTAAATACGGTATACATTATTTGACTGCCACACTGATCCCATCTCCTTGTCTTGGGTGTATTATTTCCCACTTTAATATGCGAAATCCAGACGTGAAAGACGGGGCACGTTTGTGCTGCAGCTGTAGCTTTTGATGATCGGTCTAACACAGGGTTTAATCAAGTGTAGGAAATTGTGGAGTCTTTTCCCAGGGACTGGTAAAAGACATTCCAACAACCTCAACCAGTGAGGAGCCAAATCCCCATTGAACTGGAAAGAACCTGCCAACGGTTTTTCCCCTCCCTCAGAGCCTGGGAAAGCTGGGATATTTCTTGCACGCGTCAGAAGTGCGACAGTTATTCAAATTGGACTCGATTATTCAGCGCGTTGGCCCCATCTAACCTATTGTGTGGACACATCTGCTGCTGCGCGGGAACATTTAAATGAGATATTCTCTACCAAGCTCAAAACATTCAGCATTGCTGACACAATAAGGTCCCCCATTAATTTAGACGTGAGAGTTTACTGTGGTCACTGTCTACCATAAATAGTACCGTTCTCTAACTTCAGACCACTTTTTATGAAAAAAGGAGTATACTGGAAAATGCAGCTTGACCATTTTAACCTACTGACGATAAATGCGTTATCATATTTATTAAAGCCACCATATATTAATTCAGTTTTCAGTCTAAGTTTACCATGTGAGGAGGCACCGTTTTGAAAGCTCGTTTATAACTAGGCTATATGACAGAGTAACAGCTCCTCGTCCCGTGTGCGGGTCGGCACGTGCCACGGAGGAATTGCTTTGGCTTGGGTAAACTCGGGCGCGTGCAGGGAAGGGGCCTCCGGTGTGCACCAGGGCATGCTCAACCACATACACAGGTGTGTCTTTATAATCATCATGTCATATCTAAGGTTCCCAAACAAAGAACGTAATTATGTAATAAAAACACACAAAAGGACTGCAGTAAGATTATTGTTCATAAGAAGACACCAGACATAAAAAAAACCCTTTATTTGCTGAAAGAAGACCAACACACACAAAGCGAGGAAAATACTTTATTTATTCTTTTCCATTCTCCCATCCCCAAATGCTTTCTTTCTTTCTTTCTTTCTTTCTTTCTTTCTTTCTTTCTTTCTTTCTTTCTTTCTTTCTTTCTTTCTTTCTTTCTTTCTTTCTTTCTTTCTTTCTTTCTTCTGGGCTTGATATAACGTTCCATATATCAGGCATTAAAAATTTGATAGAATGTATACATTGAATTACTATTGTAATGAGAAATAAAGCAATATTTAATTTAACAACAAACATTTTGTATTTGCATTTGCATGTTTTTGTATAGGCCTATATTATGAAAAACTTCGATTTGTTGCTTGAGTCGGTACTACAAAACATATTTAGAAAATATGAACATTTGTGCTCTAAAGACATATTTAATTTCTCTATAATGTTCCTATTTTTAATCTAAATATGAGTGCACCTGCAGTTTGAAAAAATACAAATGAGTTGTTACTCTTTAACATCTGCAGTTGAGCGCAGATGTTGTGCAACCCTATGCTTTTTTTCCTCTCAGACTAATACGTTCAAGGCATGCAAAACTCAAAACGATAATCTGCATTCTTTATTATAGTAATGGTTATGTAATAATTTGCATTATTATGATACCCGGATCAATGCACTTTTAGAAATATTAAGCATAAGGCATTATGACCAGTCCTATCATGCTAAAGTTCCTTTCAAGTTCTTTTACTGTTGTTTTCACAGCGTTTGAGACAAAACGTAGACGTCTTGTGTCCCCTTGAACTTACCCCGCAGCCGTGATGTCTGCTCCACAGCGACCCAGTCATCCGTGAGCTGCAGTGAGAATATCTGCGGTCAGAGTTTCTCACACTCAGGGTCATTAGTGGCAGACAGAAACAGGACAACTAATTTGACAAGACAGGCGTTTTAACAATGCAACATCTGCAGCAAAAAAAAAAAAAAAAGGTCTCGGCAGCACACTAATGATGAAAATCGAATAAAAAAACAAACTTCTTTTCAAAGTTAAGCTCTGTTGTATTGTTCTGCTGCAGATACACATAATTGGACTAAGTAAAACGATGGACTTCAAGCAAATATGCTTGCAAGAGAAATATTGAAATATTGCAGATTGTCTTTAACTATAGTTAAAGATTACCTGCAATATTTTAAACCCCAATCGTTACGTGTTATAGCAGCATTGGTTAAAGGTGTCATTTGAGCTTGTTGGCCAAACACTACAGTGCAAACAACATAGTTTAAATCAAAGACTGACACCAAATATCTCCAATATATACATCCATTATAATAAAAGAGCAAGCAAGCTGAGATCTCCTACAAAAAACGACACTACTACGCTGTATCTAACCTTTATTGATATATTGTCATCATATCATAAAGAGTAAAAGTATGATGCCATTTGAATTAAAAATGAAAAACATACCACGTGTGACTCGCCGATCTTGTGCTTGTGAATCGAGTCCCGTAGAGTCAGTCTGATGGCTGAGGATGTATTGAGCGCCCTTTTAGAACACGAGGTTTCGAGGCTCACTGACAGAGACGCTTCTGTCTGTGGGCGGGCACCCCTGCAAACCACGCCCACTATCTGTTTGAAGGACTGTGCGGGAACTTACAATTGAAAACAAAAATAAAATGAAACAAAATTAAATTAAATTAAATTAAATAGAAAACAAAAAAATATTAAATGATTTGGAGTTCTTTAAAGTTGAACCCAGTTTGGCTTTAATGTTCGGCGCTGGACTGCGAGCCGAAGTCTCATCAATTTGAATGTAACAGGAGCAGTTCAATAGTGGACTAATTTGCTTTTGCATTCAAAAAAGCGTTTTCGCCTTTTGTTTTTGATTTTTTGTAGCTATTTTTTCGTGTTTATCATCCAAATAACAAAATGCAAATTAAACGAAGACTTTTTAGAACATAAAAAAACCTCTCATAAAGACCATTTCTCTTTTTCGGGCACTGATGTAGTAAAATAATTCTTTTTCCTACGTTTTTTTCGTGATTAACTGCCCACTTCTTGATTTCCCTTTGGGTAGCTCTTAATGGCCCATGAGTCTGTGTAACTTCAAAAATAATGTATCGAAGCAGGAAGCCATCTGGTGCCTTTGTTCTCTTGGCTCGTGCTGTTCTCGTGCCCCTGATACGGCTGCACAATGGATTCCCCTCAATCAGAAATCCAATATTCAAAAACCCCGCCACCACGCCGCATGTCCTGCCTGTCCAATGCCTGCCTCGAAGCTGCTGGCTTTTCTTATCCACACTATACTTCACTATTTACCAGACTTTAAGCTGCAGCTAGGTCCACTATAGACTATAGTACATACATATGACACGTCACTGACGCACAATCGAGTTTTTGTGTGGTGGTGCATTGAAGTGGGTGAAAGAAAAGTGTGTCAGAGCTGGGAACGTCAGCTATTGGCGGAGAAGCCCATGAGACGCTGTAAGTTTACCTATATCAACTTTGAAGAACACAACAAATGTGCGTCACCAGATGTGTGCTTGGAGCTTGGCTTTTGGCTTTGTTAGGCTTCTTTGGATATTCAAATCCTGTCTGAGCCATCCTTTTGGTTTGGGCAATGCGCAATTAAACGAAAATATCGCCCCGCCTCTGAAAGGACAGACACGCTCAGCTTGCTGTTTTGCTCTGCAATAGATTTCATTTTAAACAGGGCACATTTAAAAAAAAATTAAATAAAATACATTTATAAATAAGTCGTTACAGTTAATAAATCGACATTTACTGCTGGTTCAGTGCAATCATAGCTCCTCATTCATTCAGTTGGTTTATTTATATTTGATCCTTTTGTCTTTTGTCAGAAGTTAAGCAGAATGGCAATATGGATTTATTCAGTCGGGTTTCTTATGTGCAAAAACAGTTTTAATCATGTTTTCACAGTGTAAAAAATAATACATTCTGTGGACTGATAACAGTGGTAATAGCAATAAAATAACGCTCATAGCATACATTTTGAATACAAAAGTATTTATTATCATGTTTATTTGTAAATTTTGATATTCACACTTTACATCTAAAAAAAATAAAGAGCCAGTATAGCAGTTTGATGGGGCTTATTTCATATTGTTTGATATTGGCGTTTCAATTATTGAGGTTAGTTTATGTTAAAACAAAAATATAAGAATATCCACCTTTTGTCTCCTCTAGCACTTGATCTGATGGGAACCCCAGGGGGCAGATTCAGTGACGTCAAATGGTCGCCCTGCATCGTAAAAAAAAGTTTGGATTTTCCCCAGTCTGCAGATGCCGTATGAAAACGGCGTTGGTTTAAGCGTGGGGAGCTTGTTGGCACATTGTAATAAGTGTTTGTTTGCGTCCCCAGATGATAAAATGCGACATCAGTGCTTTGACGACATGCACAAAACAACGCTGGTGCTATGTAAAAACATGAGCATACGCATATTACGCGCACTGTCCCCACAGCTGATGCTAAAAAGCATCATTTCTTTTATTACACAAACAAAGCACTATATGTGGAGGAACACACAGACTGATTAACGTTAGCATACAGACTTTAGTATAATCTAATATAATCTAATAATTATATTAGTATATTTTCCTTTTCTGTTTGTTTCTGCTAAGTTGGATGGTTTATGTATTTGATGATCTGAAACATGTAATACATCGAAAATAATACAAAATAAGTAAACACAAATGCACAAGGAGCAACGTGTAATTGATTGTCATGTCTGATGGGTGAATGCACACACAGAATCCAACACCAAACCATAACTTTAAACTGTCAAATGTTTATTTTACACGTTTCAGCACTGTGGACAGGACAGTTACACAAAGCATTTCCACTTTGAGCTAAAGGATCATCCAGCTTCCCAGAACTGCATCTTACTGAATATAGTGAGAGCCAAAGTTAAAGCTTTACAAGTACCAGAAAAAAACACCTCAAAGGTGTTGAATCCCACTTTTTGGTCTGCTCTGTTCTTTGGAGATCAGTGATCATGTTGCTGTCTACCATGTTGTTGAATAAAAAGACACAATTCCTTCCAGGAATTAGTTTTGGTTTTGGGAGATGCATGTTTTGTCAAATAGAATCTATGCAATGTATCTGAGTTCTACTGTAGAGTCACTAGGACATCTTGGGCTTTGTATTGATGCCACATTTGTGGGGGAAGGGCAAACAGAATCCTTTCTTTTCAAAATGACAGGCATTGCAGCGTCCACATTTTATGGCCAAGGAAGGGTAAGTGATAGGATATTAAGATTCTATTGGTAAACTCAAATTGTTTCTTAAATATTATATTTTTTATCTTTGATTTAATAGGATTTTAAAAATTTGCACTAAATTAAGACTTTAAAATTAAGCTTTTATTTAGTGTTTTAGTGTTTATTTAGTATTTAGTTTAGATATCTATCTATAGATAGATATACATATACACACCCTCAGTGAGATCATAGACATGACTGGCTACAGATACTGATTAAGAAGTTATCAGCCACCTCCTGTACATAGATGACATCAAGTTGTAGATCCACTGATCCATACCACCAGGATATACAGCAATGACATCGGAATGTCGTTCAGACTGGAGAAATGTAGTCGGATGATAACAAAGACAGGAAAGATAGTCAGAACTGAGGGGATTGGATTACCAGAATGCAACATTGCAGACATTGAGGACAGCTACAAGTACTTGGGGATCCCATGTAAATGGGAACCACAAAGAGGCTGCTAGGAAAGCTGCAACCACCAAGTACCTGCAGAGGGTCAGGCAAGTCCTGAGGAGTCAGCTGAACGATGAGAACAAGATCCGGGCTATCAACACCTATGCCCTACCTGTGATCAGGTACCTTGCTGGGATAATAAGCTGGCCAAAGCTTAGATAGAAGAGATAGAAGCCACTGACACTAAGACAAGAAAGCTCCCGACCATGCATGGAGGGTTTCACCCCAAGTCCAGCACCCTGACGATGTATGCTAAGTGGAAGAAAGGGGGCCGAGGACTGGTGAGTGTCAGCACCACAGTCCAGGATGAGACAACGAACATCCACAAATACATCACTAAGATGGCCCCCAACTGACTGCTCAGCGACTTCCTCAGGCAGCAGAAACCCAAGAAAGAGGAGGAAGACGAGGAACCATCATGGAAGGACAGGCCCCTGCACGGTATGTACCACCGGCAAACAGCAGACGTGGCTGATATCCAGAAATCCTACCAGTGGCTGGACAAAGCTGGACTGAAAGACAGCACAGAGGCACTAATCATAGTGGCACAGGAATAAGCTCTGAGCACAAGATCCACAGAGGCTGGGGTCTATCACACCAGGCAAGACCCCAGGCGCAGGCTGTGTAAAGATGCCCCTGAGACAATCCAGCACATAACAGCAAGGTGCAAGATGCTAGCAGGCAAGGCATACATGGAACGCCATAACCAAGTGGCCGGCATAGTATACAGAAACATCTGTGTGGAATACTGCCTGGAAGTCCCGAGATCAAAATGGGAGAGGCCCCCTAGGGTGATGGAGAAGGACCGAGCTAAGATCCTGTGGGACTTCCAGATACAGACGGACAAAATGGTGGTGGTTAACCAACCGGACATAGTGGTGGTAGACAAACAGAAGAAGACGGCTGTAGTGATTGATGAAGTGATTCCAAACAACAGTAACATCAAGAAGAAGGAGCACGAGAAACTCGAGAAATACCAAGGGCTCAGGGAAGAGCTCAAGAGGATGTGGAGGGTGAAGGTAATGGTGGTCCCAAGGATTGACCGCTCACCCCTGATTTTTTTAAAATTATATATATATATATATGCAACAGGTTGGGCGTTGATGAAGTTCATCATGCTGCCTATAAGTTGTGTTGTGAAAATTTTTCATAGTAATGTTCGCCAGTGTAAATGTTTGTAAGACTTTCAACATTTCATCATCTGCAGTACATAATATCATCAAGATATTGAGAGAACATGTAGAAATCTCTGTGCACAAAGGACAGGGCTAAAAATAGATGTCTGCAATTTTTTTGGTCCTCAGACGGTCCTCAAAGAACATATTCCAGAAATGCTGCCATCTTCTCTAAGCTAAGCTCATTGAAAATTAACTCCAGCGAAGTGGAAAACTCTTCTGTGGTCATACAAATCTGAATTTGAAATCTAGTCAGCTTGTCATCAGCACTCATTTCAAAAGCCTGCATAATGATGGTGTAGAGGTGCATGTGCATCTGGAAAGGCACCATCAGTTGTGAAAGATGTACATGCAAGCTGTAGAGCAACATATTCTCCCATCCAGAAAAATCTTTTATTTAAGGAAGGCTTCGCATATTTCGGCAATACAATGCTAAACCACATGCAGTATCTATTGCATCATAATGGCTCTGTAGCAGAATAGTCCTTTTTTGAGATGTGTTGCTTCAATCAATTTTAAAATGATTAAATATTTTTCTTAAATTGATACATGTTCCAAATTTCAAGATTTGAGTTTTAAAATATGGGTTTATGAGATCTTCAAATCATTGTATTATGTTCTTATTTATATTTTACACAGTGGCCCAACTTTTTGAAATTGAGTTACCTTCATTGCTACTGCTATGGCTGCATTTCTGAAAAAACTTGGAAACTTTTCAAGAGAGCATCGAGTTGGAATGTGGTTTTCCCATGTCCGAGCAGCAGCTGTATAGGTGTAGTGTAGATGAACCAGTATACTTCAGTCAGAAAAAAATAATATTACTACAAACTTAAAAGTATATGGGAGGATAGTAGAGTCGTTTAAACATCTCCATGGTCCTAAAACCATACTAAAAGTTTAAGTGTGCACTGCAGATGACTTTACCATGGATCAAACGTTTTCTTAAGAAAATGACAAACAGTAAAGCCCACGATCATTCTTTACAAAGACAAAGTCAGTGCGCAATTTGTTTTTGTCTTATCTGTTGGAAAATCTAAGCTATTCAGTTTACCAGGTTGGCATATCACCTATATCACCTAAACACATTTAGTGTAATTTAAAATATGATATGTTTTACTTACTTAACTAAATGTATGATACAGAGTTCTGGGAAATACTTCTAGTAAGCTTGATCTGAACAGAAGTAATGTGGAGCTAAACAAAACACACAACAGATGAGTTTTTTTTATATAAAATTATCGTATTTAATGTCTCTGCACATTTTGCATATTTATATTATATTCATATATATTATTTACTGTGATTACTTTTAGTGCCGATGTGGGACAATACTGTAATTTCGTTGTACTATTGTACAGAGTATGATTGTGCAATGACAATAAAGAGTTAAGTTTGTCAATTAACGAATAGAAACTGACAGAAAAAACAATCACTGCATGTCTTTTTTTCTTTTCTTTTTTTTTTTGTTTTAAACCTCTGCTCTCTAGTCCGGAGACCCGCAGATGCTTTAGTGTCATGTGGATAATGGTAGCGTAGAATTTGGCTTGGGTTGCCAGGGGGGAGAGGGTGCAGTCGCGATTTGAAGTCTGGAAAATCTCCAAGTCTGGAAATTTTCATGTGGCTTCATGTAGTGGAGACGATCACCTTTGACAGAGCAGAGTCCGTCGACGCTTTTGGTTTTACGCCTCAGTGCGCTTCAGCTCCATCTGTCTGAACGCTTTGGCTCGTGTCAGTCTCATGCCGTTTAAACAACCATATTCTATCAAATCTCACACTCAAACTCAACGATTAGGATTTTAAAGATGTTTTCTTTGAATGCAAAGGATAGGTCTTTGCCTTTTCGGCTCTTCATCTATATTATACCTTGTCCAAAATTATGCTGAAGATGTTGTAATTGCGATTCTTATTGATGTATTTCCGCGGTAATAAACAATTTGACAGTTTATTTTATTTGGTTGAGCTGAAGAACTGAAATAGGATTTAAATACTTAGTTATACTAGAAAACAAAACAAATAAACAAAAAACCCAGATGATGTGCCTTTTGCCTCTCCCACACAGTTGCTGTAAAACTTCGAGCGACTCCACTTTTCTGCAAACCCTTCAACAAAGGATCACTGTGCCCCGATCGTGCACAGATGGATACCCACGCTGAAACCAAGACAAAAAAAGGTCCCAACCGAAGCCTTTCCTGGACTTTTTTCCCCCCGTCTTATCGCGAAGTGCCAGTTCCCATACTGGACTTGGTGGCGGTTATTTGAGGCCCCATGGGGCAGGGCGCGTGCAAAACTGTGCATGTGTAATGCTGGACAAAATAGGAAGGTTAAATCCCTCAAGCTATAGAGCAGAGCAGCTTGCAGTCGATGGGGCAGCGTTTCTTTGCCTAAATTATGAATTTGTGGTGCCGCATATCTGCTTTCACGTGTGTATAAATTTACTTCAGTGTGATGCACATTTCTTGCTCCTTGTTTCCTTGGAGCGTTTCAGTCAAGAAATCCCTGCGCAAAATCAAAATCTATCTACAAAGCTCTAATGTGCCTATACAGTGACATCAAACACAGAAAGATCTATAACAAAATTTATTTGACATGATTTAAAACTGAGACAGTTTATATGCATTTTGTAGTTTTGTCTATTTTTATTATGAACTCATACGTCTGGGTATCCTAAATGTTTTCTCCCTTGTCTACTTATCGTGTCGTTTCAACTTGAATGTTACAAAATACAACAATTGCACCATTGTCTTTATGTCCCCCTCCCCTCACCACAGGACCCCTCCCTTGTAAAAAAACAAAAAACAAAAAGAGGAAGAAAAAGAAAAAAGGCACAAAAAAACAGTGAAGCACATTTATGGCTAGAGGACACACGGGAGCAGGGGCTGGGATGCTGATGCGAGAGTGGTGCAGCAGCGCTAGACGGGGGAGGGTGGGCTGTGCATAGAGACGGGAGAAGAGAAAGGCGGGAGTGGGGTGGGGGTGGGGGGTCCCATCTGTTGCTCCGATCGTGGCGCGTGCCGAACGCGTGAATCCTACTGACAGCCCAGAGACCTGGCACTCTTTAAAATAGCATTTGAATAAAAGCTGTTTTTAAGTTCTGAAGTTGATGTTATATGTGTCACATCTAGCGTTTACAGATTACATTATTACTGTATAATCTGTATGGAATACTTAAAATTGCCAAAAATCATAATTCCAAATTCATATTTAAATGCGACGATTCGTGGGATTATTTATCTTTTTTTTTTCAATTCTTTCTTTAAACGTGTATTGCACGGCTATGGTATTTGATCATATATTGCACATACACGCTTTCTTTTGCTTCTATTGCGAGCTGTCCGTCACCTCCCCCACTGGCACAGGTAAACACCGTGTTGTCGATATTGGAAGCAGCCTGCTGAGGGTCCAGAAGCAGATGTTAATCCATACATGGCGTGGCTTGGGTATATTAATTTTGGAATAGATTAGTCTCCTCACCTCACATTCATTCATCTAGCTCCATTTCGTTTTGTTGTGGCGGGAACGAAGCCATAAATTAACGCACCGTAGTTTTCATCTAATATGCAGGAGATGTTCTTTAATCTAACAAAATCAGGCAAAGGCGACTTTTAATAATCAAGTTATCAACTAAAAACATGTAGAAAAATGATACAGTGTGGATCTTTACGATGGCGGTTGTCTGCCTATACTAAGAAAAACAAGTTTTCATAGCCTGCACGTGTAATTTGATCTTGGATGGACATTAAAGCCTTAAATTTGAAATGCAGTAAAACGCAGCAGCATCCCGAAACTCCGCATACCAACATACAGACGCGGGGACCCAAGAGGGCCAGATGGTCCAGACAGGACCTCTACTCATCTCCCAAGGGCATCGCCCTCTGTGTCAACTCCCCCGCTTCAATGGCTTGTGTTCCCTCCCCTCTGACGCTCCGGCTCCACATAAATAGGAAGCTCGCCAGCTCAGCGGCACACTTCAGCTCAGCCGCTCAAGAAGCAAGCATCTCCCCTCAAAAAGCACAACAAGAAAAAGCAAACAGAATGAGTCCCAGCTTCACTACTGAGGCCAGCCAGCCTCTCCCTGCAAGGTCCACCGTGGCCCAGAGAAAACAAGCCAACGAACTTAGAAAGGTAAGGAGAAAATGAACCACTGCGCAGGTGTTTGTTTTATTACTGGAAATGTGTTCTGCGTTAACTCTCCCGGTACAACTTAGTAACAGTGTTTAATGTTTTTTTTGTAGACTCTTAAACCCCTGCTGGAGAAGAGAAGACGGGCTCGCATCAATGACAGTCTCAATCATTTGAAGAGCCTGATTTTGCCCCTCGTTGGCAAAGACAACGCACGCTACTCCAAGCTGGAAAAAGCGGACATTCTGGAAATGACAGTCCGCTTCCTTAGAGATCTTCCTTCCACCCCAGTCAAAGGTGAGCATTACCTCTACGACATGCATAGCACACTGTTATTATTCAATTTATAAACACACTTCTTTTGAAAATCCCACTCACTGATCAAATGTCTCCTGTCCTCTCTCCAGACTCCGCAGACAGTTACAGAGAAGGTTACAAAGCTTGCCTCCAGCGCGTTTCCGCGCTGCTTCCCAAAAGCCTGGACCAGGACGCGTGCCAGCGGGTGCACGACTTCGTCCACCAGTCTATGTCTGCCACCATCACTCCAACCTGCCTGAACTGCTGTGCCCAGAGCTCCAGGACTTTGCCTCAGATCCAAGAGAAAATTATGAGCCTCAAATCCAGCTTCACTTCCAGGCTGGAGAGTCAGCACCGCAGCAGCAGCGCAGTGGCTCCAAGCAGAGCGCAGGCAGACCCACAGGCTGTCGGCGCTGCTATGTGGAGACCTTGGTAGATTGGATGGACATTTATCTCACGCCTGTTGTTTATTTTGTGCTTTGTACTATTTGTACTGAATCAATGGTAGTCTTAGTCAGTAAGGTGAAGAAGAACTGTTGGAGCTGTATATAAGTTTAATTCATTTTGTGTTTAATGCCAAAAGGCTCGAGCACAGATATCAAAGAAAACGAAGTCTTTGAACTTAAAAAAATGCAATCCTCTTTGGGGTTTCAGAGTTACGGGTTGTAGGCAACACTTTTGTAAACCCCACGGGTTATTTTGTTTGAGGTTTGCACGATTGACTTAAATGTATTTTGGTCTGTGCAACACAATAGTTTGTAAACACTATGTGTTAACTAGGATTTTATATTATTTATGTAAGAAAAGACACGTTTTGTGATATTTCTGTTTTGTCAATGACAAAATATTTTCAATAAAAGTATGCTCTCCAAAGATGTTTATGGTGTTTGATCGTTTTTGTTGCGGTGATTGAAGGACCTTAAATTTACCACTGACCCCCGACGCCTTAATGAGACGATTCTCGGGGAAATGAAAGAAGCAAAAAGGCGCGCAAACGCACAAAGCCAGGTCATCCAGAGCCCATTGATGCTGCTGAGCAGCTGCTCTATTGTTGCTGATGAGAGGCGCCGCTCTAGTTGCCGCCAAATTTGTGGGAAGAAGTCGGACTGGTTGTGTCACAGGAAACAAACTGAGATTACTGCGGGAGTAACAACAGACTAGACACAACTCATAAACATACAAATGTTTCTCAGTAGGTTTTAAAAGATAACCTACAAATAAATATTAAACTACAATCTTTATGAGCAGAGGAGTAAATGTGTAATAACTTTATCAAGGCATTTATTTTGCAACACTTATACTATTTAATATTTCTAACAGATTTACAAACCAGTAGGTGATCTATCCATCCTGAAAACAAACCCCTTTTTAAAAAATAATAAATCCATATTATGTCTTTTCAACATTTAGCTCAATACACAGTAACAGCGAATTCAATTCAGTATATATTTATTTATATGCAGTATACGTCTTGTATTGATTTTAAATAATGTATAACCTTATCATAGAAAACCATGAAACACCTTTTGCTGAAAACACATTTGGTGTGGCGCAGATGTAATCCACATGATTTATCTACACTCAGTTTGTGAAACGATCAAAGTGTTTACAAATATGTTTACTTCAGATACAAGTGATAATATTCAAGGTTTCAGATAAACTTGCAGAAATCATATTGTGTAGAAATGTTGTTAGACCTGATATAAGCTCAAAATGACGGAAAGTTCGTGTCTAAAAGGAATTATTAAGTTAACTAAAAATTTGTTTTTAACCAATTTGGTGACAGTGCATAATCCAATTATAAATGAGATAGAAAGCATCAATGTGTTATTTGAAAATGATAAAGGAGCTGGTGAAGGTAAATGAGGATAAATGCTTCTCATGTCATAAATATTTAGATTTGTCAATTGAAATAAAGCATTTTCAAATGTTTTCTATATCTGCATTTTTAAATATGTTTACAACACTTACATTCAGGCTGTCGATATATTTTTTAAGAAAAGGGTTGAATCTATTGTCAACAGTCTTGTATAAATTAATGCCAAAAATTGATAAAGCTTCATCACTCTGAGTGATCAATCTGTTAAGGTTATAATATTTTCAGTCTCAGTTAATTTTTGCAGTATACATACTCTAACTGATTAGTCTAAGCCTGTAGTTTCAGCTGAACTCAAAGTCTGTTTCACTAAACAGATGTAAATGTAAATTAATTAATTAACAGAACCGACTTATCATTATCATCTTCTATGCCTTTGCTCATGTGATAGCAACATGAACATTTTTTGCTTGTATACTGCTGTTTGAATAAAACAAGACATTGAAAGATGTCTTTGGAAAAGCCAGAATCATTTTTTTTCTGTTTTAAAATTTTTATTTTTTAATATTAATAAACAGAAACTATGTGAAATCAGAAAAAACATAACCACATACCATGACAGTGACTTTTCACTCTTTGAAACGGTGTCCATAAATAATAAAGGCGTTTTGTATTTACGACATCACAAGAAAAAATATTTTTAGTCATTTGTTCAATAAATGTTATGCTTTCTATGGGAAAATTAAGTACACCTTTAGAAATCAGAAGCTGGTCTCACGTTCTTCAGGCCAAAAATGAAAATAGCAGTGTTCCTCAGTCTTTGATATCTGCTTAATCAAATTTCTGACCAATATTTCATGCAAAATTCCTTTAGTTGGATCATATTCGAAGGTTTTCTGTAATAGTGTTTTTGTAGAATATGTCATTTTTCCTCCTTTCCAGTCAAAGTACAGTCAATACTCTGGAGACATCTCTTGTACCAGTGGATCTGCACTTGGGCTAAATTTTATGAAGCAGATGGTTCTGGACTAACTTGCAGTCAAGGTTGTAAGTAAATAAGTTATCAAAACCTATCAAAGGTTTA
Source organism: Hemichromis elongatus (assembly GCA_015108515.1). Classification (NCBI taxonomy): domain Eukaryota; kingdom Metazoa; phylum Chordata; class Actinopteri; order Cichliformes; family Cichlidae; genus Hemichromis; species Hemichromis elongatus. The sequence continues at coordinate 19,957 of VUQR01030831.1, forward strand.
AATAAGCTACAACTGCCATGTGATAAAAACACATTGGATATTTGGCAACTTTTTAGAACCCCTCATGTATTTGATCTATTTTTCCCATCAGTGGTGACTCAGAAAAAATTTTGCTTTTTCTATTTTGGTCCCAGAAAAATCTGATTTTATAGTGGTGCAGTATTGTTTGCACTGTTACTTCGCTGGATGAAGGGCCTGGGTTTGACTCCACAAGCCAGCAGGAACCCTTCTGTGTTGAGTTTGCATTTTCTCTTCTCATGCTTGTGTGGATTCTTTCTGGGTACTCCGTCCCACATGTATGGGCTTCGGTGAAGTGATGATTCTAAATTGGCCATAGGTGTGAATGCAATCGTGAGTGGCTGTCTGTATCTCTGTGGTTCCCCTGCAATAGACTGGTGACCTGTCCAGGGTGTACCCATGACCTTGAATTGGAAAAAGTACAAATGGATCAATTAATAGATGAAATCATGGCTAGAAGATGATACTGGCATAAAGAGCAAAAGGGTGACCTTTCATGCTAAAACTTGTTTTTTCACCAACACGCTATCCCACACAATCATACAACCCTTCACGGTTTAACAAAAATTTGCTTTTCTCCAGTGACTTATCAGAAAACAGAAAAAAACACCCATGTTTAGTCCTTGTTTCTGTCACAGTTACTCACTGATATCACATCGGCGCAGTTTTGGTACACTGATGATTAAACTTGGTTATAGAAACCAAAAGAGATTCTGGCTTTAGACCTGGACACTTGGATATAGTGTGCAATTGGTTCCAGTTTTTAACAGAACTTAAATTTGTTTCCCAGTGCTGAGAACTCAATCTGTTTATATCTCATGCTTACACACACTGATGTTTACAAAAATGCTTCAAATCCACTTGATGAGGTAAAAAAAAAAATTAAATTTGCTGATTTAGAGAAGGTCATAAGGGAGGCTCATTGAATTACCATGGAATTACTCATTTAATGAGCAAAAGCACAGACTTTTGCTTAGCAGGCCAGAGTCAACTTCATCTGCTGAGGAGCCTGAGGTCCTTTGGAATCTGCAGGACTCTATTAAGACGTTCTATGACACTGTGGCAGCATCTGCCTTTCTCTACACAGTGGCCTGCTGGGGGACTGGATGCACAGACAGGGACAGGAGCAGGATTGACAAACTGGTGTGGAGGTCCTCTGGAGTCTGTGGAGGCGTGGGCGAGAGGAGGATGCTAGTAAAGGTGACATCCATCATGAACAACTCACATCACCCTCTGCATGAGTCCGTGATTGTGCTGAGCAGCTCCTTTAGTCAGAGACTGAAACACCCTCACTGCAGGAAGGAGCACTTTCGCAGATAATTCATCCCAACAGCAGTTAGGCTATAACTCCTCAATCATGATGTCATAAGTCCACAGTCACCACTTCATGTATAATGCACCTTCTATGTGTATAGACGTGTGCAGGTATATGTGTATGTATATGTATACGCATGTATTTTTAGTGTGCACATGTGTGTGTATGTGTACATGTCTATACTTGGTGCTTATAGTTTATGTCTTGCATATTTCCACAACCATATATGCTACCGTTGTATATAGTGCATTACCCTACTTATTTTATATTTTTTGTATTTTCCTTTTGCTATCTGTATCTGAGCTGAAGTATCGCAAACATTTTCCCGCCGTGGGATCAAGAAAGTCTATCTTATCTTATCTTATCTTATCTTATCTTATCTTATCTTATCTTATCTTATCTTATCTTATCTTAAAAGTAGGAAGTAAAGCTTTTCAGGAGATTTTTCCATTTTGCATAACCAAAAGAAAAATATTGTCATGGTCCCCGTGTCTCTCCGGCTGACTCAGTATCTGGCAACATGTTTTGTTTTGTTGTTTTGCTCTCTCTCTCTCTCTCTCTCTCTCTCTCTCTCTCTCTCTCTCACTCTCCCCCCTGCCGGGGTGGTGCTCACTGCGGGCTCACGCCCCTGGCCCACACACCTGCTCTCATCTGCACACCTGCAGCCAATTCCAGTGGATTAGAAATCTTCTTGAGACGCCAGACCCGTGCCATTCTTCCCTGGATCGCTGAGCTATCGGCGTCAGACAAACTACTTATCTGTTAGAATCTGTGAGTTTTGTCGTGCGACCTGTTTTGTTAACCAGATTTTCCCTATCGGTTTAGATCACCCCCGGACCTGTGAGAGGAGCGGCTGAAGAGAGGAGAAGGAGAAAGGAGCACTTACCCCTCCCCAGTTTCCCCCTCAGACCCTGGAGCCCTGGACCCTTTTCCGACACTGTATATATACATATATAAATCCTCACCTGGTGTTTCTTTGCCACTGTAAATAAACGCACTGTTTTCTTGCCTAAGAAATCCCTGGTCTGTGCCTGAGTCCACTAAGAGGTTTTGTAACATGCAGAAGGTTCGTGTGACAGAAAAAGATGCTAGAGATAGGGTGACAGCCACTTTGGCGACCCATAAAGGGAAGGTCTGCACATGTTTCAATAAATTGTTGTACCTATTTCTTATTTTTTCAAGCATAATATTAAAAAAATCTGGGGTTGCTCAAGATTTTTGCACAGTGCTGTAATATTGTACAGCAAAATAAAATTCACTGAATTTACAGGTGGTCCGTGTAAACAATTGAATGTGGGAATGATAAAAGTGTAATCCTGCTTTGACTAACCTGGCACCGTCTACACAGGTGGAATGACATTTGCAGCTGTAGTGGCAAAACTGTCTGCTAACAGTGTTTCTTCTCACAGATCTGGCTTTTCTTTGTTACTGAGGGTGAAACTGTGGACAAGTTTCATTTGCACCAACTGACCTTGACATAATCCTAAGATGTGTAAGATATAGATTTTTATGATGGATTTCCAGGTGAATTGTACAGAAAGAACTGCATTACTTCTTACCTGGTGCGTCTTGCTCTGCAGCGATCGCTGAGAGGTGACTGTGGGCTCTGGCTCCTGTTGCAACCAGGGGAAGAAGTTGGAACGACTCGAGGGGGTGCCCTGCTGGGGGAGCATCCCACGCTGAGAGAGTGGGAGCACTGGGAGGCTACCAAACGCTGGGGGGAGTGGGGAGGAGCAAACGGCCAGGGAAGACTCTGCTGCTCCTGACGAACAGCTAGACAGAAAAAAAAAGTATACATACTAATAGAACTAATATCGTTAATTGAGGGTATCATATTTCACAGGCTCTGTGCTTGTTAAAAGCTCACCTTTAAAAAAACTAAACAATTTTATACAGTTTTTCAAATATTGGAAAGCCATAAAGAAGACATATTATGTGAATTATTAAACTTATTACACTATCCTGTCATTACTACCTTTTTATTTTAATTACAAAAATCTTAATATAAAAGAAATTTATATATTTTAACTGATGATTAGTAAGATATAGACTAGTCTCTAGTCAATAATGTTTCAAAAAATCTTGGCCCTTGACTACAAATATCAGCTTAAAGAGATTCAAGCTTCTTGAATTTGCACTTTTAGCCTTTTAGCCTGTTTAGCCTGTTTATCTTCTACCAGTCGCCATCATTATTTGCCCATGTCTTTGATCTTGCATGCGTATTCTCAGGTTAGGGATTGGTGTTGATGTGTAAGACTGTAAGACATTTAATTTTTTTTAATCAAATGATAATTATATATCAATGCATTTCAAACCATGTTAACAAGGGAGAGTTCCATGTTACAAGGAAGTTAAGTAACAAAATGTATTATTTTTAGACAAGTAATCTGTAATACATTACTTTTTTAGTGTCAAACCCAACATGCTGTATAACTGTACAATTTACTCTGCATTTGCTGAGTTAGTGTATAAGACTTCTCTGGTCTATACAAGAAGATCAGCTCAATTTGAGTTGGTAAACCAACTCCAGAGTGTTCTTCAATTTACCATAAAAGGATTTGTGGTGACTTTTTTGCAGCACATTTTTGCTTATTTTCACAGTTTATATCAGTGTTACCGACAAGAAAAAAAAGTCCTTTCTTATGACCATATACTTGGAATCTTAATGTCAACATTTGGTTATGGCAAAGTGGGACAGTTTACCTTCTCTCTCCATTAAAGAGTAAGGCTTGATCTCTCCGTCTGGCTTTTTTAGGGGAACTTTTCTCAACTGGGCCGCTGTAGAGGAGAACAAAGTCATAACAGAGGCAGAAGAGGAACATGAGTCACCCTACCTGTCTCCTTACAACACATCCCCACACACTGTCCTTCACAACCCTCCATAAGCTCTGTATGGAAGACCAAAACTGTCTACATCATAAATAACACAATTAATTAATTTCATAAGTGCCAAGTTTAAAACAAGTGTAAGCTTTCATTAATGTCTAAAATGTGACAAATAAGTGAGAGTGATTTATTTATTAAATTAATTCAGTAATGAACAGATTCATTTCTTTCTTTTTGAATTAATTTCCATTTCCGTTGCCAGCTTTATCATCTTTACATATTAAATGCACATTCATACTCCAATTTATGGAGCACAGTTTGGAGTTCAGTGTCTGGCCAAAGGATGTATAAAAATGTGCCTGTCTACTAATCTGAAGCAATCCACTTCAGAGCCTAAGCTACAACTGCACCAAGTGACGCTTCATGTGACTGTGCGTATTAAGACTACGTCCACACTAATGCGTTTTCATTTGAAAATGCATCGTTTTGTCTCCGTTTTGTCCTCCCGTCCACACTGAGACGGAGGGAAAACAGAGCATTTTTGGAAACGCTCTCGAAAATGCATCGATCTGTAAACCCAGCGTTTTCGCGTAGTGTAGACGGCCAAAACGGAGATTTTTGAAAACGATGACGTATGTTAGTCATATGATGCAGTCATGTGACCACTTCAACCAAGATGGTCAGACGGCATCGTACCGCAGTTGTTTTGTTTGCTCAAAGTTTTTAGTGGCCGTGTTGAAGATTAATATACTATAATATACTCATTTGTGACTCGGAGCAACAGCTCTACCTCATTATCATTCAATTTGACACATTCGGTGCTTTGTCTCGCCATTTCGCCGCCCGTTTTAAAGAGCCGGAAAGTAAAAAACAACACATGGAAATTACGCACGTCGTCTCGTCTAACGTCACTGGACGCGCAAAGGTGTGAAAAACGACTCAAAACGATAGTGTGGACGTGGATCATTTTTGCACGAAAGCTTCGTTTTCCAATTGATCTGGACTAGTGTGGACGTAGCATAAGTCTTATTGCAGTGGTTCCCATTGGCCCCCCTTTGTTTTACAAGAAAATCTTCGTGCCTCCAACCAGACACACCCAACTGTGGGATGCTGTTGGTCCATGATTTGGACAGAGGAAACAGCCTGATATTATTTGTATCCCACTGTAACTTTACTTTATATAGAGCTAACATCTCCAAAGTTTCAGGAGTCATTATAAGAAGTGTTTGTGAACTAAAAATCAATCAAGAATGTGGGATACTGTTTTTCCATCATTTGGACAGCCCAGCATGTGCTGCTGATGCAGGGGAAACCTGTAGCTGTACGTTTGAATTTTTCCAGAAATCTCTGTCAGAAGTAATGCACTTGTACTCAGCGATTTGCAGTTATATTTCTAAACAGGCGAACTTTAGTATGCAGTGGATATGCAAAATACATCAGACAAATCTGATGCTGAAAACTAGCTCATTCTTGTCACTGACTGGTCAGTGGGTGGCTCCAGAAAATATCCAAAATGGAAAAGTGAGTTGAAATGTGAAACATAGGGACACTAAGCAGCAAATCTAAAAAGAACTTTTCATTTATGTAACATTAAAAAAAATTCATACTTCAATGGCATATTGGTTTATTCATTTAGTCAGATAGCTGTGCTCCTCCATACCATTAAACATTGTTTCCTCTGAAAGAACTATTTCTACTTTATCTTACAAGATAGTGTTGTGTCTGTGAAAGGGATGATCCACGGTAAAACAGAATTCATATATTGATGCTGACAAAATCAGAAGCTCATATGAAATTTATCCATAAAAATAAAGAATTCTTTCCAAAACACAAAACAAATAAAAAAATGCACCAAGTGTCATCAGTGCAGACTGTTCCTGACATGATTGTTTTGGATATCAATAAACTAATAGAATTTATATATTTGATTCAGCCAGGCAAAGTCTTGTTTTTGCTTTGTTACCTGAGCAGTCTGAGTGAGCCAGAACCCAAAATTTAAATTTATTTTTTTATTTGCAAGTCTGTTTTTAGCATACCCATCCTGTTTAAAAGACAATTCTTTCAATTACCTTTCACATAAAAAGAGCACAACTCTGGTTGAAAAGGATTGGTAGCCTCTGTATACGACTTGTCATAATAACAGCAAGACGTTTTATACATTCACTTATTTTTAGTCACGTTGTGCCCAATATAATTGTCTTACGTAAATTACAACATGTTAGCTTTTGTACAATTTTCCAATGCCTCTAAAGAGGCTACCAATCTTCCTAACCATAGTCTTATTGCTTGCAGTCATCACAATAATGTACAGTCATACAATGCACTCCAGCTGTTTTTAACAAAGGGACAAACATTGGAGGTTCAGGAAACAAGCAGGTATTAAGTGGTCTGTGGAGTTTAGGAGTGGTATACAGGGTGTGGATTTTGCTTAAGTCTGCAGTTCTCTAAAAACCTGGGAATGTAGGTTCAATATATGACATGATACATCAGGCATGGCATATCAGTATTGGTACAGTTACCAATGTAGTAAGGAGATACAGTAGGGCAAATAATTATTTGATCCCCTGTTGAATTTGTAAGTGTGCTCACAAAGAAATGAACAGTCTCCAAATGTTATATAAATTAGAAAGAAAGGATATCAAGCAAAAAAGAAAAAAGAAAAAGACATCACATAAAAGTTCTAAACTCATTTGCATTTTATTGAGTGAAATAAGTATTTGATCCCTTATAACCCAACCAAAATTCTGGCTCCTATAGACTGCAATTAATCAATTGATTGCTTGATAGATTGATTGAAATCAATTACTCATAGACAGTCATGGTCTCAACTTGTGTTTAGAGCACAGCTGCCCACAGAATCAGTTTCTTCCGTTCAAACTTCCCCACCACCAGCAACACCAAAGAGTTGTCAAAGCATGTCAGGGACAAGATTGTAGACCTGCACAAGGTTGAAATGGGCAATAAATCATAAGCAATTTGGAACTCTATGCAAGACCTTGCCTTGTGGAGTGAGGATAATCGTAAGTAAAGTGCTAATGAAGTCCAAAACTCCACAGGCCTGAGATAAAGTACTGTCATCAGGAACCAAAGCTGAATTCTCGAACATTAACTTGACCTGGCATGCTTGAAGGAAGAGAAATGCAGAGTATGACTTAAAGCAGTGGTTTTCAAACTTTTGACATCGAGTACCACCTCATAAAATATATAGCTCATGAAGTAGCCCCCTTATCACCAACATTAAAGTACAGTAGTATAGGCCTTTTTAACACCATATACAGTTTACACAAGACAATTTTATTTCTTATATGAATGTTATTTATTTTAATTGTCAAGATGTGGCAAGTGGTAATAATAACAATTGTACTGATTTAAAATATTCACAGCAGGTGGGATAGCCAATCTTTAAGTATTGATGTATGCAACCTGCTTCCGGGTCCAAACGACTCAGTGTTTATTAAGGCTGTTGTGTTTTTAAGATGTTTTAATGTTTTGAAAATTGTTCTATTTAATCTGAACACGCCCCTATAAAAGATCAGTTATCACTCTCTGCCTCTCTCAGTATTTATTACCACTGTATATTTTAAAGCTCAGTTTTTAAAAACTTACAATGTAACTACAGCCCAGCCCATGCAGCAGTATATTAATGACTAACCTCGTATTGCGGATGGATTATCTTAGTTGTTCTCCTGACTGACGTTTGGTCTGTTTACATCATCCTGCCATGTGATTGCTTTTGTTCCTAACCATCAGGAATTCTCATGTTAACTTTTATGGAAAAAAGTTAACGTTCATCCTCCAGCTTCACTGTGTTTATGATATGCTAACATAGCTGTGTCGCTAGCAATCATGTAGCACATCATTATATATACCAGCTCCTTCAACTTCAGTAACCCTACAACATCACTGCTGTTTAGTTTTCTGTCTTCATTTATTTCGGAAGTAATAGCACAGCTGTACGTTTTAATTTTTCAGAAATCTTTAAGTCAGAACATGGTATATTATTTAATCTTAAATTTTTTTTTTTAGATTTACCGTGTACCATTAGAGGGAGCCAACTTACCACCAGTGGCACACATATCACAGTTTGAGAACCACTGACTTAAAGAACACCATCCTCACAGTCAAGCATGGAAGTAAAAACATTACTCTTTGTTGCTTGGGAATCCTATACTTTTTTTTACTCGATAGCATAAAAAGTTATTTATTCCTTGTTTAATTTTCTGGATTTTTTGTTGATATTCAGGGTCTCTGGCAAAGTGAATTTACCACAAAAATTGGAAACTGTTATTTTTTTGTAAATGAGCAAACTTACAAATTCATTTGGGGATTAAATGATTTTTTTTCCTTATTTTACTTAGAACTGATGGGAAAGTTAACCTAAAACTCAAGCACTGACATGTGAAGTTGGAACTAATTATGGGACAGAGGAAAGGGACCAAGATATATGAGGGCAAAAAGAATGAACAGTCCTTACAAAAAGCCGTACACCCTCTGGTCCGCCAGAGGAGAAGAGGTTGACCCTGGGAGAGTTTGATGAAACAAAATATTTTGGAACTGGAGCACTCTTTTTGGGTTGAGTGCCAAATTTAAACTTGCATATCTAAAGGTATCCGTTCTTATACAGTATCTTCATATATGCTCAATCATCCAGGTAAGGAAATCCTGAAAAGTTGATTTTGTTCGTCTGGACATAGCATTTCCATAGGAGAAATGTTTCATAACTTATCAAAGTGACTTTTTCAATCTCAAATTATTGTCCTGAGACTTTATTTTCACCCAAGTGTCATCCACATACAAAACCATACCTAAACTAATGACTTGGTGGTGTTCCAGAGTAGGATAACAAAGCCCTCTTTTCTACTTCTTCCATGTACAAGTTGGCCACAGTGGGTGAAACTGGGGAACCCATAGCACCCCCACTGTTTCTGCCTGTAGTACTGATCCTTGTATTTGAAATATGTGGAATGAAGACAGTTCCAAGAGCAAACACACTTGGTCAGGGCTGAAAGTGGTCCTGTTGCTGAGGTTGGTGCCTGTAATCTCTTGTTGCCTGATCTCAGACTTCTCAGTGAATTCAAACACTTTTCAAAGGGTGTTCTCATCTAAAGGATTGAAAGTCTCTGTCAGCTTTCTCCTCATTTAATTTTAACATGTCCAAGGTAAAATTTGCATGTCTCACTCGTTAAGTGAGCTAGCTTCAAACCTTGCGGAGAATTTTTGTTGCTCAGAGGCCCTTAACTGAAGAGCTCATTTGCCGGCTTTTAGTAGTAATCCTGTTTTGTCTGCATTTGAGGCTGGATCTTATGTAGTTCCAGTAGTGAGCCATCTTATGTGCTATTTGCTTGTACTCACATACCAGCTTCAGGCAGTTCTTGCAAAGTGGGTTAAAATATCTTGTTCCATGCTCAATCATCCAGATAAGGAAATCCCCAAAAGCTGATTCTGTTCATTTGGACGAGGCGTTCTCAGTGGGAGAAATGTTTTGTTACTCATTCAAGTGGCATCTTCATTCTCAGCTTACTGCAGGTTTCCCCAACCTAATAAAAAGTGCATTTGCATAATGACTGAAACTAGCAACACTGATTAACAATGAGCAATGAGGTCATTCTCATGATCATTAATATGAAAATTTTTATGGCCATTGTTTGATAGCCATCTTTTACCATCTTACTGCTGTGATTGCAGTCATTCCCCCAGCGCTCTGGGAATGATACTCATGGTTATTGATCAATGGTCATGACAATTTATATATAAATGATCCTAATCAGTGGTGCTAGTTTCAGTCATTATGCAAATGATGTTTAAGAGGTAAGACAAAAATGCAGTCAGGTGAGACTGATGACTGACGTGTGACAAAATGATTCTCCCACTGAAAATGCTTATATAGTGCATTTGTATTCTACCTGGGCACTTAAAGCACTCTATACAGCTTTTCTCATTCATCTATTCCCACAAGCACAGATTCATACACCAATGGATGATTCAGAAAGCAATTTGAGGTTAGTATCTTGTCTAAGGATATGTGGCACGCAGAGTGGGGCAGTCAGGGATCAAACCACCAACCTTCCAATTAGTAGATGACCTGCTCCACCCACTAAATCTGTTGAATGTGATTTTTTTTCCACAAAGAAAAAAGTCTGTGACAAAACTTTGTGTAATGCCAAAAAGCAACAGTTTAGTTTAAAGCTGTAGTGTGCTAAATATTATATAACTGAACTCATATTGGTCTTGTACTGTACCACCAGTATTGATTAATATATCAAGAAATATCAAGAAGAAGAAAACACAAGCTCCACCAGTAAGGGTTTCATTTTTGGAGCTGCTTGTTGGGAAACCTCATAGCGTATGTTAACACAAAGCAGATATAATTTTATAATCCCTTGCAGAACAGCAAAAAAACACAGGAATGTGATCAAAGTGCCAAAAAAGTTACCTGCTCTGTTGAGGAAGAAGCCTTCAAAAACCACGAAGTTATTGACCTGGACAAAGCAATAAGAAAATAGATCACTAAAATTTCATAAGTTAACTAGGTAAGTGTCCTGATTCCCTCTGCATTTTCAGTCTTAGTGGAGTTTGTACCAATTGCCCCTACACTGTAACCTATGACATAAACTGATGCAATGAGAAAAGTAATTTTACAGGTTGACACAGTCTGCAATAGGGCTCTGCGATATGACTAAAATCTCATATCCCGATATAAGACATCTATCGTCCTGACAACGATATATATAGCAATTTTTTTTTTACATTTTCTGTAAATTCTGAATCTCGGGCAACCCGACTTGCGTGAAGTGTTTTCGGCTGTGTGTCATGTACCTGGAGTTGAGTGTTACATAAGTTGAAACAGCTGCAATTATCTTTGTATTTATTAAATGACGTGCTGCAGGGAAAAGCCTGTACTGAGGTTTATTTTTTAGCACCTGATGGCTCTTTTCAGCTTCTTGTCCGTAAACACTCTGTACTATTTCACGTTATTTCGTTTTATTTTGAAACATTTCAACAGGATGTTCTGGTTTATTGTGAAAGATTTATGTGGAAAGTAAACAAGCTGAGGGCGGAGCCACGTGATGGTTTTATCGTAGTTTTTGCTAACGACAACGCACAAAAACAGTCGCTTGTCTGTCCATAGTGTGGTTATACTTAATATAAGAGAAAGAGAGAACTTTAAGAAATTCCACAGTGACCACCAAAACGAGAAAAAATATTGCTGTAAACTGTTTTTTTTGCAACACCACGAAACAATTATAGCGAAATATGAAACGATAGACGTTTTTATATAGTCATCCGATATATATCGTTAAATCGAACAGCCCTAATCTGCAACGATTTTGACTGGTTTGGTCAGCACTGTCGATTACTCCTGTGCATTTCCAGCTATTTTTTCAACACAGTTTTATAATTTATCAGTGAGAGAATAATAATCATAGTCTTAGTATAAGGAATAACAATGACAGCATCAATATTAGGACTCACAAATGTCAGAAAATTCCTGGTGGGAGACTGCTGAAACTATCTGAATGAGGGAATGCACAAAAAAGTGGAAAACTAGAGGGCCAAATAAGTTTGTCCCCAAAAAACTGACGGCATCCACAAGCAAGGACCTAGGAGGGAAAAAAGTCCCAGCATTTTATTTTTTCTGTTGGCTGACTCTGCATATGAAACATCAGGAGATGACCACATGATAATAAACACACAATATAGCAGCAAAAATGCGGGCAACAATGTCTGCCACTTACAGTTACATCATAGTGACAAGGTCAAAATCAGGCCTTTGACCCTTTCAAGCATTCACACTGGTTACTTTGAAATTTCCTTATTTGAACTTACAACTCATCTCATCTGTAGTCTTTTGGGACTTGGAAAACAAGTGAGTAACTAGTGTTGTCTTGCCTATATTCTGTATACATCTCTCAGGGCAATCTCACTGTGTTCCTTCTGATATCAGTGCATGCACAGGTGTCACCATTTTTTAATCAAGGATTTCCTGATATTCCTAATGTATAGGAAGACTGACAGTAGTAAGTAGTTGATAATTTCAATCTCTACGAATGGAATCCAGTATAGAAACTCTTGTATGATCTTTGGCATGAAACTGCATAAAAAACATGAAAAGTAGGCTGATAACTCCCCTGTTGTCAGATGAGTTTCATATATATTTTTCAAGCTCAGATGCTGAGCTTAAATATATCTATAAATATAAACCGTTACAAAGAGCAAACACCCTACCGTTTAAATTCAAGTCATGCAATTACTGTAAGGAGACATCATTTTGAATACTTTGAATTGTACAAATCTATCGCCTTGTACTGGTATTGTTTTCTTATTTTTTCCCTTTTTTTCTCAATCAGTTTCTTATCTAAATTTATCTTTGTTTAATAAGTCCTAAAATGTAAAGCTATTAACTGATTATATTATATAAACCGTTTTTGGGTACCCTATCTCTCCAGAAATTCTTCTAGAGGTACACATGCAAACAACGATTTAAAATCGAAGCGAAAGAGGAGGGTGCAAGGTTAGTCTAATTATAACCACAAAGACCAGGGAAGCCCCCTAAAAGTCAAATGAAAAAATACAGGGTTTATTTTTTGTTCTCCAGAGCTAATAAAGTTTAAAATTTGATTCAAAAAGTGTAATGACTGTGTGAAGTGCAGCCTGTACCTGAGGAACACTTTGTGTGAGGCAGTAATGCTTTGCCAGGAAAGACAGGAATTTAGGCGAAGGCCTGTCATAAGCCATCAGCACTGGCTCTAAATTCTTGTGCTACAGGTGGGCGATGGAGAAAGAGAGAGAAACCAAAACATGCAATTATTGATAAACATACACCAATGACCTGCAATACTAGTGTCATCATTTTAGGTACTGGTATCATATCATTCCAGTTTTTAGCTCTTTTTGTGAAAAGTCTGATGTCTAATAACTTATTTCATACATCAGGGATTCATAAAGTATTCCCTACCTGTAGCATGAAGTTAAATAGCTCAAGCCCATAGCCATTTCGCTGCAGGTTCTCTGCTATGTAAAAATCCAAAACACACAGTGGTTCTGCCTCTACGTGCACACCCTGACGGTCCTGTGGAGGAAATATAACAAGAACACCTGAAAAGCTATTCAGAAAGTTCAAATATAGACCAAAGCAAGGCTGAAAGGAAGAAGTTAAAAGGAAATTAAAGAAAATAGGTGACTCACCAGCAAAAATAACTTCTTGTAGCCAACCTTCAGAAATCCCACAACCACACCACGTCCTCTGTAATTAGGAAATAGGAATAGGGGTTAGTTTGATTTGGACTGAGGACGATGCAGAACACAGAGTAAGAAGCAATGAGTAATATACCCTTTTTTTTTTTTTGGATTATAGGGTGCAAGAAGCAAAACAAAACAGTCCAATAAGTCAAACTTTACTCCACTTATTCCTCTTGCTTCCTCCACTTCTGTACCATTGATTCATTAACGTTGAATTCTCTAGCAGCTGCTCTATTTTACAGCATCCTGCCACGTGATTGCATTTGTCCCTAATCATCAGCAGGTATGGGAAGGTTACTTTTAAAATGTATTCCACTACAGATTACAGAATACATCCCCGAAAATGTATTTTGTAACATATTCTGTTACGTTACTCAATCAGAGTAACATATACTGAATACTTTGGATTACCTAATATATTATCATGCTTTTTACAACTACATGAATTTACTATTGCTCTGTGACTTATTACTATTACTGAAGGTTACTCGCCATACCAATACCAACCAGATTTTTAAATCTTAATATAAAATGAGTAAGAGTAGGTGGATATTAGGTAAGGCTACACTTTTTGCAGTCATCTCGAATAGAAAATTATTCCGCGCGGATATATAAAACAGGTCTGCGGTTCTGAACCATAGTAAAGGATCCTCTGACTAATACGTTGGGTTCCGTGTTGGGCTCAAAGCCAAAAACCAGCTTTACTTTACTGTGTGGGTCAACTTTGCTAGTGAGAGACAGAGAGAGGCCTTGAAAGGCTGTTCCATTGGAACTTATTGTTGCAGAGGAAAACACGAACACAGTGTACAGTTGAGTCTCAATAGGTTACTTACAACTGGGCTCGTCAGGCACTGTTTTTGGCTGCAGAGGTTATTATTATATTTATATTATATTATATTTACACGTTTCCATCTCCCGTTTCTGGTCGGTGACAACTCGTACTGTTCGACTCTCCTTTTTCTCCCTCCTTCACGCTCACAGACACATAACGGGTATGGCAGTTAATTCTCCCTGCAGCACAGACTACACTACCCATGAGGCTACATTCTTTAGTGCTATGTCTGTAACACTCTGCCTATTGCCTTCATATTAAATAATTTTTGAATAATAATTTAAAAAAATATTTCTTTACTTCATTATGTTTGACGCAAGTAGGGGTGACCTGGGCGGTGAGATTGAGACCCAGGCATTACAGCCTCTTATTGCGTGTTTTGTTTGGTTTTCCACTGGCGTGGAATTACCAGAAATAGTGAGGGCATAGCCTAACAAATGAACATGTTTTTACATGACTTAGCTGAACAGGTCCCACTGGAAAACACCAACAGTCAATCCAGAGAGAAATCCAGAGAGAAACAGTGAAACTGAATAATGAGTGACAGCTGAGGAAGGGATGTGAGATGTACCTGATGCTCTCTCCATCCTTAAGGAGATAGAGCTGATGCTTCTGGGTCTGCAGCTTGGAAGCACTTGTTATAGGTGCTGTGAGCTGTTGGGCCTGAGGGAGAAAAAAAAAATTGTTAAAAATAGAAACAGCGTTATTACACAGGTGTCATTGGAATTTGTCAGTTCAGCTGAAGTGGCATTTGAGATTTGGTACATTAGTTTTCACCAAACCACTCTTTGCAGACATCAAAGTCAAAAGTTCAAGTTGAAAGCTATACATATACATTCCAAGTCAAACGTTTGGACATATCTTCTCCTTTAACGGTTTTTCTTTGTTTTTACTACTGTCTACATTGTAGATACATACTGAATTCAATTTGATTCAATTCAACAGTCACCTCAAGGTGCTTTATATTGCTAGACCCTACAATAACACATACAGACACAACAATACATAATAATAGATACAGACAAAAACAATAAGTACATGTACTTGGGTGACAATGGGAAGGAAAAACTGCCTTTTACAGGAACAATACTCCAACAGAACTGGGCTAAGGAAAGGGCCGGCCATCTGCCGCGACCGGTAGGATTCCGGTTCACCTGATCAATCCATCTGAACTACATTCTTTAACAAAAAGTTTTAAGCCTTATCCTAAAAGTAGAGATAGTGTTTGTCTCCCGAATCCAAATTAAAAGCTAGTTCCACAGGAGAGGGTCCTGAAAAATGAAAGGCTCTGTTTCCCATTCTACATTTAAATACTGCAAGAACCACAAGTAAGCTTGCAGTCAGAGAGTGAAGTGCGCTAATGGGGTGATATGGTACTATAAGGTCATTAAGATATGATGGGGCCTGATTATTCTTATTTATTCATATTTATTTCATGTATATAATATATAATGATCTTCTTCCCCCACTTCTTCTTCTCCCCACTTCTATTTAGTGCTTGGGGATCTGCTAGGCCTGGGAGACGTCGCCAGTCCCTTCAATAACTTCCCCAAATGGCAGCTCAATTCATGTCCAAGTATTCACCTTTACATACTAAAATGCTGTCAATCCTAAATTGAGGATGTGGGCCCAGCTAGTGAAATCATTATTGTAAATTTAAATGTTGTTAAGGAAACATTAGACAAGAGAGGCTTTTTTGGAAACACTGTTAAATGTTCAGTTTCTTTGCCAAGTGTTAAAACAAGATCTAGAGTGTGATCAAAGTGTTGGGTGGGTTCTTTTAACTTTTGAGAGAAGCCAATTGAGTCCAATAACAGATTAAATGTCAAGGCTTTCATTTTGATGTTACAATCACCTACAATAATTATTTTATCTGAAATGAGCACTAAATCGGATAAAAAGTCCGTGAATTCAGACAGAAACTTTGTGTAAGGCCTAAGTGGATGATAGGTGATAACAAATTAGACTGTTTTTTGAGTTTTCCAGCTAGGGTGGACAAGGCTAAGCATCAGGCTTTCAAATGAATTAAAACTCTGTCTTGGTCTTTGGTTGATTAGTAAGATGGTATGGAAGACTGCTGGAGGGTTTTCACAGCACAGGTGTGCTTTGTTGGGGTTCATTTGTGGAATTTCCTGCCTTCTTAATAGGCTTGGGTCCATCAGTTGTGTTGTGCATAAGTCAGGTTTTTACATAGCTGACAGCCCTATTTGACAACTGTTAGAATTCATATTATGTCAAGAATCAATCAGCTAAGTAAAGAGAAACGACAGTCCATCATTACTTTAAAAACTGAAGATCAGTCAGTCCAGAAAACTGCCAAAAACACTGAATGTGTCCCCAAGTGTAGTCACAAAAACCATCAAGCACTACAACGAACCTGGCTCACCGCCCAAGGAAAGGAAGACCAAGAGTCACCTCCGCTGCTGAGAATAAATTCATTCAAGTCAGAAATCCCAGAAACCTCAGAAATCACAAGTTAACAGCACCTTAGATTAGAGTCCAGATAAATGCCACACAGAGTTCTAGTAGCAGACACATCTCTACATCAGCTGTTCAGAGGAGACTGTGTGAGTCAGACCTTTATGGAAAAGTAGCTGCTAAAAAACCACTACTAGGAAAAAGCAACAAGCAGAAGAGATTTGTTTGGGCCAAGAAACACAAGGAATGGACATCAGACCAGTGGAAATCTGGTCTGATGAGTCCAAATTTGAGATCTTTGGTTCTACCTGCCGTGTCTTTGTGCGACGCAGAAAAGGTGAACGGATGGTCTTTACATGCATGGTTCCCACTGTGAAGCATGGAGGAGGAGGTGTGATGGTGTGGGGGTGGTTTACTGGTGACACTGTTGGGGATTTATTCCAAATTGAAGGCATACTGAATCAGCATGGCTATCACAACATTCTGCAGCCACATCTGGTTTGCATTTAGTTGGATCATCATGTATTTTTAAACTGGACAATGACCCCAAACACACCTCTAGGCTGTGTAAGAGCTATATGACCAAGAAGGAAAGTGATGGAGTGATTGGCCAGATGGTCTGGCCTCTACAGGCACCTGACCTAAACCCAACAGAGACAGTTTGGGATGAGATGCACCGCAGAGTGAAGGCAAAAAGATCAACAAGTTCTCAGCATCTCTGGGAACTCCTTCAAGACTGTTGGAAAATCAAATCAGGTGACGACCTCAATAAGCTCATTGAGGGAATGCCAAGACTGTGCAAAGCAGTAATCAAAGCAAAGGGGGGACATTTCTAAGGATCTAAAATATAAAACATGCTTTGAGCTATTTCACACTCTTTTTGTTTACTACATATGTATTATTTGATACTTTTGATGCTTTCAGTGAGAATCTACAATGTAAATAGTAATGTGTGTATGTACAGTGGCTTGCAAAAGTATGGGCACCTTGTATGTACATATGTTGAAGTTGCCTCATTTTAATGTTTTCTCTGAAGCTGCTGTGCCATTTGGAGTAAAAATGAATATAACATTTACAGCACATCTTGTCACTGGAAATGGTTTGCACTACTTATATATTTATATTATTTACTCTAGATATCAGTTTATCTTGTGAAAAACTGAAATCTGGAAATTAGAATAGTTGTGCCTTATTTTGTTGATGTTTTTACATATATTCCTTTTGAAAATACTAAAATATGTATATTTATTTATTTTTGTTTGTCTGATAACATTTATTTAAAAAAATAAAACAGACATTGCACCGTTACTCACTAATTGAGTAGTCTTTTCACCAACTACTTTGTTACTCTTACTTGAGTAACTGTAAACTAATGCTACTCTTACTTTAGGACGACCCACCTCTGTCAGGTACCCTGCTGGGATAATAAACTGGCCAATGGAGGAGTTAGAAGCTATTGACATAAAGACAAAGAAGCTCATTACCATGCATTGGGGGTTTCATCCCCAGTCGGGCACCCTCAGATTGTATGCTAAGCATAAGGAAGTTGCCTGAAGACTAGTAATTGTTAAATCCCACTGACAGCCCTAATAAAACTCCAACAGTCTATACCAAATAAAAATGCTGTTTCTGTTGATTGGACAAATTTTGGCTTAAGCAACGGCAACATAAAAACAAAAAGAACGAAAAAGATAATTGCCCAAAAAAACAAAAATTTCAATGACTAAAAGTGAAACCACTAATCGGTCACAACCATAGACTTATAATCAGAAAAATATCCCAGCTTTAGTAGTTTAGATCAACTTACCAGCTATAATTATGAAGGCAAGAACAAAAAACAAAAACCAACAAAAAAAAAAAGTAAAACAATCTTTGAAGATATGTGAAATGTCTTGGTATGATATGTGGTGGATGGTCATATTTAAATTACATGTCAGCATACCAGCAAGCCAACCCTCTAAGCCAAATACTCAGGTTTCAGACTTCTTTATATGCTTGTTTTTTCCTATTGTAACATGTCAAAATGAGCGGGTCTCCTTCCTAAGGCTATGTCTACCAGTGACGTGCAGTCAGGGGAGGCAGGTGAGGCCGGGCCTCACCTGTCATCATGGAAATATAAAATTGAAAAATAAATTAAATGGTTATATTTTATTTATTCAGTGACTTGTATTTTAAAGTTCTTTTCCATTTAACGTCACCATTTTTAGATTTTTTTTCAAAATCGCTGAATTTTCACATTTACCGTTTACCGTTCAAATACTAAGAAGAGACGAGTGGTGAGGCAGCAGCCCGCTGAGCCTCACCGTGGATTACGCAATGACTATGCTAACGGTGCTGGCATGCTATGCAGTGAGACCATATTGCTGTCCCTCTGCATGTCGTTATTAAAATGTCGAACACTTTTACTATATGAACTAAATTTCCATATTTTAGCTGGTGTATATAATGCACAGTGTTTTTTTTTTATTATCAACAACTGTGTGTATTCTTGTGCTGAGCGATCATAAAACTGCACTAGGTGAGGCACGCAGTTCTCCTGCCTCTTGGCAGGGGGCGCTGGTGATCCCAGGGATTCTTATTACGACTCCTCGGCTGCAGAATAATAGAATTAGTGACACTAATTCTATTATTATGATCAGATTATGAATAATAGAATTAGTGACAGTGTCACTAATTCTATTATTCTGCAGCCGTCACTGTGACAGTAGTAAACAGCTAGCAAGTGAAGTGCAGCCATCCCATTATTTTTTCCTGTTGCTAATAATAGAATTAGTGACACTGTCACTAATTCTATTATTATGATCAGATTATGAATAATAGAATTAGTGACAGTGTCACTAATTCTATTATTCTGCAGCCGTCACTGTGACAGTAGTAAACAGCTAGCAAGTGAAGTGCAGCCATCCCATTATTTTTTCCTGTTGCTTGGCCTTATTTTCAAAATGGAAGATTACATATCTAAACTGAAAGAATTTTCTAAACTGGACTTTCAATCAAAGC
>VUQR01030832.1:0-14327 GCA_015108515.1 Hemichromis elongatus
CGCGGGGGGGGGTCAGAGCTGTTAATTACTGTACGGTTCTTTAACTCGGCAAACTCCCACCGTCAGGGTGCGCTATAACTGGTGAGACTGCGTCTTACTCAGGCCCAGATATCCAATTACTGACGTTATTTTGTCAAGACAGAAACTCACCAGCTCGGCCTCATCAGTTACAACAGTTATAACAGTTTGTTGCGGTTACAGTTGTCACAGTTATACTAACAATGAAAAGAGGATCCGGCCGGTGGTCACTAAGCAACCGTAAACGTATAACAACTCAAACACAAATACACAAATCACTCCCCCTAAAATGTAACTGGCGGATCTGAACGATAACAAATCACAACAAACGAATTGGCATGTTACAATTATGGGAAAACCACACAATTACAAATCTAACATGAAACGAATACAAAAATATACTCAGAGTGCTGGGTCAGCGACCCAGCCTGCGACACCTTCATTCACATCGGCTCTTTCCACTCTCTTTGTTTTCCCTTCTACTCTATCCTCTTCCCCCCACTTAAGCACCACAGCAAAAGATCCACAGCCTGTCCAGCACTGCCTGCTCAGGTTGCACTTTGATGTTTGCAGTTCTTTATAAACCTATTCTATTTGATTGATGTGAAAACGTCTGACGGTACACTCCGTTCTCAGGTATTTATTTGGGAGTCGATGATGCGCACTCAGGAGCTCTGTTGCTGCTAAACAGCCCTTCAGCCGCTGAGCCTCTGATGACTACTGTTATACGCTGCTGCCAAAAACTCTTACATCTGCACTTTTTTTGTTGTTGTCTTGTTTTTACAAACTGCTGGCTCTTGCGCTTATCGCTCTGTAACTGCTCGTGAGTCACGGTCTGACGATTTCAAGAAAACAGACATTTACGGCGTGATCACACAGTCATTATCTTGATCATCCACACGCTTATTTTTTCAAAGCTGACCTGAAAATCATTCAGTGATACGTGTGATTCCATTACTGCCCTTAAAATCCCAACCTGATGCTTTGAACACATTACACATTGAACAATTCGGGCGGAATGGATCGTCGTTATATATGAATATAGATAACACAATATATTGCACCCAGGCTACGACCTTTTCTTTTCTCAGATGGTGCCATTAATCTTAGCACTGCAAGGATTGGAAAGTGATGATAATAAGTCCTCCCTAAGGGAGACTGATCTCTTTACAGGTGGATGTGAGAATTGAAGTGTGGTTTAATGAGCAGCTGCAGCAGAATTAGTAATGAGTGTTGGCATAGCTTTCAGGTGGTGTTTGAGGCCATGTGGCAGCAGAGATGATGCCAAAAAAAAGTAAGTAGACCCCACGGCTACAAATAACAGCTAGACTCAATGTGATATTCTATAATTTAATATCCTCCCTGCAATAAAAAAAAAGGAGGACGAATGAAGAGTTTTTATCTCAGCTTAGCTAGCGTTGGAGACATACATGTGTGTTTAATGTGTATGAAGATATATGAAAGAGTTTTAAAAAGTGTATAAATCACACATTTCTAAGGTCCCTGTAGTTCCCAGGCTGTTACCCTTTGTCTACACTACTGTGACTATCAGTCTCAAAAACAGACAATTTGTTCCTTTTTCTTTAGTTGAATCTATGAAAGGTGCCAAAGATGGTTTAATAGCCATAAAATAGTATTTTTGCACCAACAAGGTGATTTCCAAAGACATATTAGTCAAAAACTTTGCTTATTTGAGCTTTGTGTGCAGTGTGTCTGTAAAAAATATTGAAATAACTGGAGGATAAAACAATTCACAGCAGATGAACAGTCACTGAAAGTCATATGTATTATTGTAGGGTCTACCTTACAATATAAAGCGCCTTGGGGCGACTGTTTTTGTAATACGGCGCTATATAAATTTAATTAAATGTAATTAAATTTAATCAATGTCAGTATGTACAGAGGAGGTCAGGAGCCTGGTCTACAGCCATCTAAAAAAAAAGCTGGAGGTGCTGTCAGAGTATGGGGTTGTATTTCAACCGTGGTGTTGGGGATTTAGTCAAAATTGGTGGAACTACTGTATGTGCACAAAAAAGTATCATCACATTTTGATTCACCATCCAGTACCATCTGAAAAGCATCTGATTGGCAATGATCCCGAACACACTGTCAGTGCAGGAAAAGCATACCTGGATAGAAAAACACACAACGGAGCTCTATCAGTCATGGCTTGGCCTCTCCAGAGCTCCCCACATTACTGAAGCAGTGTGGGATCATCCTGACAGGGAACAAAGAATCAAGAGGCCTGGAGAACTATTCCTGAAGACTACTTAAAAAAAGTTACAAGATCTAAACTGTATTTATGCATGCTTGCAAATGTGTCGATAAATCTTCCCTAGCAAAATATAAAGAAATGGGGCGTGGCTCAAGACTTTTGCACAATAAGTAACCATTAACTAATGCTTAACAGATGATTAACTAATGCTTAATAGTGTGCAGTTATTATAAAGTGTTACCGAAAATATTTCACTTTAAATTTTAATCTAACCGTACTCAGTCAGTTTACACAGCTACTGACCAAACTACCCAATCACTTACGATTTAAGGGAAAGAAATACATTAACCCGATATAACTTCAGCCAGGTGGAAAATCTGTGAGTCTCCATTAGCTCTTTGAGGAAATTTTTTCAAAAAGTAAAGTCAAACTTGGGTGTGTTGTAACTGTATCATAAAAACCTACACTGATGTGGATTTATTGAGGCCAAGGTGTTTAATAAACATCAGGTCCGAGTGAAGTTATTTGCTTGACTCAAATAGAATCAATAAGGCTCTGAAAATCAAGCTGCACGTTTGGGATGCTGTCAGATCCGTGCCATGATCCGTAAAGATCATCATATTTAAGGGAAGCACTACAGAGGAATGCACCATACTGTATGTAAACACAAGCAGCACCCAGAGACTCCTCGGTTCATCTGAGATGCGGGGCAGGAATGCTCTGACCTTGGTGGACTTACCTGCAATTAGCACATATACACAAGGCCATACACACACGCTCGCTCACAGCTCGATGCTAAACACACATTTGGATATTTGGACACACACACACCGTCGCGTTTCCCCATCTTTCACTCTCAGAAACATCCACCCGAACATGCAGACATACACAATCACCCACCCTCGTCTGTTTGAATTAGGTCTAATAAGCAGGTGAATTGTCTGTGGAGGCTGAGCCATTTGCAGTGACCTTGGCTAACTGTGGTTAGCAGTGAGGCTCAGATGCTCAGGCAGCATGAATAAATGGACTGCACAGCTACATTTTCACAAATAAATCAAGGCAAGAAAAATTCTGCATTACTGTACACTGCAAGTTTCCCCACAGAATAGATGATCCGATTAGATTTTGAGGTGACTTTGCTGCATACATTTGCATATTAATAAGAAAAATCCCATTTTCAAGCTGCTATTTCCTATTTGCTTTAAACATTGTTAATGCTGACCATGTGTTTTGCGACAACATGTTGATATAGACATATTTGCTAATTAATGCATTAACTAGCTGCACTAATGAACCCATTCGCATCACTTGATGTGTTAAAGGCATTGTGATAACAGCAGAACAGGCAGGCAAGTGTTCGCTGCAGTGAGGAGCAGGAGTAAATATCTCTAGATAGTGGCTGAAACTATTAATGTTAGCTGTCAAATCCTCGAAGGGATTTCATCAGAGGAGTGTGATGTTATAGGTGATAGTTTCTGTTTTAGACTTATGGGATAAACATGCTCCCTATTCATACTCATTACGCCACTGAGTATTTTTCTCCTGCCAAAGTATGAACCAAGGTGAATATATGTTTTCATGTTTTGTGCATCTAGTACGAAGATCACACAAAAACACTACCAAAGCGGGGTCTCGTGAAATGTGGTGGGAATGTGAAACAGGGGGAAAAGTTCTGCCTCATATCAGGATCTCTTTTTTAAAAATGACAAGACATTGGTGTTGACTGAGGATGCATTTTCAGATCGCCTTTCTAGTTTATACAAGTGTATAGAAAAAAAATCATTAAAGAGATTCAATGCAATTAACCCTCTGAGGCTTAAAGCCTATTTTATAGTACTGCAGTTGTGTCCATTTGTGTAGGTATTTGCCTACGCAGATCCTGTGCAGATGGGTACTGTATGCAGCCTACGCAAACGTGCTTGTGTGCAGTGATCCAAGGACCAAGGTCAAATACTGATGATGAAAGGTGGAAAGAACTATGGAGTTCACTGTGAATAGGAAAAGAAGGAACATGGGATTTTTTTTTTTTATAAACATCATGGAAAGCACAGACGTGCCTGCATTGGGCACTTTTCATTGTTTTTTATCACTCGTATCCATCCAGCTGTTTTATAACTTCCTTGTACTCCAGGGCTTGTCACAGTAAACCACTACAACATGTAGACGACGGTCCGTAAAGCTGCGCGCTAAGCTATGCATACGCAGGACCAACGAAAAGTATGCTTAAACCACAAATCTTCATCAGTGATGACCCAATCACAGTATGTGCAATATGCAATATGTTGAAAAAGTCCAGAACTTTGATTTGTGTAAGCTAAAATTCAAATACATCATGCCTAAAAACACAAAAACTTTCATTTATTTATCTTTTGGTTCATTTTTTTATTATTTTGAACTTGATTATGTCAGACTGTATTGTGGATTAGTAATGGTGCAGATAAATAAAGTAAATGTGATTAAAGGTACAATAAAAAACCTTAAAATAAAATTCCACCGGGTTTCTTATTGAAACTTTCGATCAGTCACAATTGACAGCGTTATTGCAACAGGCCAAAGAGCAGTTTCTGATTTGATCTGATTGGCCGGGTCATTTTGCTGACTAGCAGTTTTCCCATCCATCCCTCCAGCCAATCCCAGCTACCAGAGGGCGAGAGGTTGGGTACACCCTGGAGAGGTTGCCAGTCTGTCACAAGGCGAAAACTGTGTGCTGTTTATTTGCAATTTATGTATCAAAAACTGTTCTTCAAATTAAAGTTTTCAGACATAGTTTTGAGATTTGCAGAGGCATCAATTTCCGATATAATTTTTTCCATACAAGTCAGTCTTTTCTTGTCTCCAAACCATAGGGTTAGAGTTTTGGCCTAGGGGTGAGGTCATCATCAGTGATGACTTATACCTCAGAGTACTGAAAGCTTACTATAAAATGCAAAAAACTTTTTACACTGCTCCCAGAAGTTACAGAACTAATTATAGAGGACTGTAGTAGATTTGTACTGTGTATATTGCAGCCGTAAGATTGAGAAAATCATTGGTTAATTTCACAAATTGAAATTGTGGTTAACTAGGAGGCATTTTTACGGGGTGATCATGGCTCAAAGAGTTGGCAGTTCGTCTTGTAATCGGAAGGTTGCCGGTTTGAGCCCCGGCTCTGACAGTCTCGGTCGTTGTGTCCTTGGGCAAGACACTTCGCCCGTTGCCTACTGGTGGTGGTCAGAGGGCCCGGTGGCGAGAGTGTCCAGCAGCCTCGCCTCTGTCAGTGCGCCCCAGGGCAGCTGTGGCTACAATGTAGCTTGACATCACCAATGTGTGAATGGGTGGATGACTGTAATGTAAAGCGCTTTGGGGTCCTTAGGGACTAGTAAAGCGCTATATAAATACAGACCATTTACCATTTATTACACTTCCTAGCCACATACTCAACTTTTAGCTCTGTTTTGGTCTCCACCAGCTATTTAGAAGAAGTCTCTGGTTGTTACATCTCAGTAATGCTGTTCATGTAGCGGGTTTTTAGAGCTTTATTTGCTGAAAACAGCTGCTGAAAACAGCCTTGGCCAAACACAACACTATCAGAGGAGAGTGTAAACTCAACAGTAGAGTTGCTGGCTACAAAATAAAGTTTTATTGAACTAAAACTGTCTTGTCCATCATAGTACAAAACAAAAAATACCAGTCCCAATAAAGACTGGATAAAAGGTAAGCGGTGATAAATGAAAACCAAACTGAAATGAAACATAACCTGCACATGTGTCTTGAGAAGTGATTTAAAGGATTAAAGAGACCTCGCTGCTGTGATCTTCTCTGGCAGGTGTTCAGAAGGTTGCCCGACTGTAAAGGTTCAGTGACCCTGAGCTATGATCTGAATCGTCTGAACAGCTGCTTCTCCAGCTCATGTGGGGATGAAAGGACTGAATGTAGCTTGAAAGGTTTTGTGACTCAAGTTATCAGAAAACACTTAGCAGGTCCTAAGGAGAGCAAAGGCTTTAAGATGGGTGAAAAAAAGCTGTTATGAGGTCGCAGTTTCAAACTTTGTTGGATATGTTTCCTATATTGATTCATTTTGACAGTGGACTTGCTGGCTCAGGGGTCATCGTTGTTTTCTTAAGAGTAAAGGTAGCTACAGACCTTTCACACCGTAGTTTGTAGTACATTACCAAAATATCCATCTGGCATTCATGTTAAGCACTGAATGCTGTGCAAGCAGCATTTTGATACTGTAGCTTTCGTGCTATTAAAAAATATAGATGGGGAGAATTTTACCTACTAGAAATATGCTAATTTAAACCATTGCAAAAGCACTCGCCCCTAAATTCTCATTAATGTTTGAGTTAATAATGTTTAACCCAATGGAAAAGTACTGGCAGAAATATTAACAGAGCCTGAGGAATGACTTTGTTTTGTTTTGTTGCTGAAGCAAAAAAATCTGTCAAAAAAAAAACAACAGTACAATGAAAAAGAATAAGGCTGGCATTGGAAAAAATTAAACAAAAAAAACACTGCAGCAAGAAAAAAATAACTTTATTGACCATTTGAAGAAATGTTTAGCACAACTGTAACATGAAGATTTATACATTACCTGGCTGCTGATAAATTCCCTTATCCTAAATGACAAGAAAACAGAAATTTTAATCTTTCACAGTCATACTCCTAGAGCCCATCTAACTGGTGATTCTGCTAGTAATTTGGGTGTTTACCTGGATGGCTTCTTTAAACTTGACAAGCATGTGTCCTCTGTTATTAAATCTTGTTTCTATCAATTTAATTTAATCTCTAAGGCCAAGCCTTACTTACCACGTGAGGATCTAGAAAAGCTCATCCATGCCTTTGTCACATCCAGGCTAGACTATTGCAGCTCCCTATACATTGGGCTTCATTCTGCCCTTCTTCATAGATTGCAACTTGCCCAAAACGCCACAGCTCGCCTTCTAACTGGTACTGGTAGGTTTGAGTCTATCACCCCAATTCTCTCTGGCCTCCACTGGCTTCCAATTAAATACCGCATTGATTTTAAAATCCTTCTGCTAACCTATAAAATCTTAAATAATATTGCACCTAGCTACCTTATTGATCTCCTCAGCGTGTATATTCCCAGTAGAACAATGAGATCATCTGACCAATTGCTTTTGGTGCAACCTAGGTCACGGCTGAAAACCAGAGGTGACCGTGCCTTCGCTTCAGTCGCTCCTCACCTCTGGAACAACCTCCCTCACGCTATTCGCGCATCTGACTCGATCCAGACCTTCAAGTCTCAATTAAAAACCCACCTATTTAGTTTAGCCTTGCCGGCTTCCTAGAGCATGCCTTTTTGTGTACTTTCTTGCCCTCCCCTTTTCCTCTGTTTTATCTTATATTGTTTTATCGATTTTATCGTAAAGTCTTACTTGCTTATCTGCTTATTTGTATGCTTGGTTAATCAATGCCTTCCACCTGTTAGCCTAACTGCTTTTGTATTTTGCTACTTTTTTATTGGATTTTGTGAAGCACTTTGGTCTACCTCTCGTTTTAAATGTGCTATACAAATAAAGTTGTATTGTATTAAACCTGTATATATACTCCATACATGAAATCGTACAGAGTAGGTTGGTGATCGTTACAGTTTTACTCTTTCAAAATGTTGAAGCATCTCCTTGTAATAATAGTAGTGTTACTTAAATACATATGTTTATTTATATCAGCTGAGTAAGCACTCATAGTATAGCTTTCAAAGTATGTGAAAAAATAAAGTACAATACATACATGTATAAAGTCTGAACAAAGTCGATACTAGAATAAATATACTGACATTTTCTCTGCTGTTGTTCTGTGAAGCAAGAAAGAGGACAAATGTAATTTCATCAGAATTTGATACATTCATATTATTGATGTAAATTAAGTATGAAATTTTAGAGAAAAAAAAAAGACTGCAAGTGCTTCATTTAGCACTCACACGTGTTAGATTTGGTATACTGGACTTTAATTTTCATAAACACCAGAATAAAATGTTCTTCTTTCAAAGAAGATAGTTTACTTTCCCAGAAAAATGTTCTAATCAATAACATTAAAGCTGTACAGAAAGTCAGATGAAAAGACTCGCCTATCTTGGCAGAGAAACTGAGTATTTGTAATGCAGCACCTTTTACAGTCTTACAAAGAGCAGCGACTGCACAGTGAAAAAGTAATGAAATGTTGCTGTAAATCATGAAAGATCAAAAAAGGAGATTCTTTTAATTAGTCTGATTGGGAGAAGTTCATAAAAGCTATATTACTTTTCAGTATTTGACAGATATAAAATATATTTTTGTAAAATGTCTTCATGATTTTTAAAAAAAAATTTAATAAAATCTAAAATTTAGCATCTATTTCCCACTGTTAATCAGCATATATGTGATCTCTGTTTTCTCTCACAGAGTCAGGACCTTTCCTAAGGATTCAGCTTTACTTGGCAGGGACACTGTTCGTGCTCTCATGTACTACGCCTTGAAGGTCTGGAGCGATATTGCGCCCCTTAACTTTCATGAGGTAGCTGGCAGTGATGCAGATATTCAAATCGACTTCACTAAGGCTGACCACAACGATGGATACCCCTTTGATGGGCCAGGTGGCACAGTAGCACATGCCTTTTTCCCTGGAGAGAGGTTTACTGCTGGGGATACACACTTTGATGATGACGAAGCCTGGACCTTCAGGTCACCAGGTAAGGAACACGCTTTATTAGGTGCATCTTGCACAGATGCTGCAGATTTGTTGGCCTTTTCCCTTAAATCCCAAAGGTGTTCTTTTGGATTGAGATCTGGTGACTTTGGAGGCCATTTAATCACGGCAAACTCATTATCATGTTCAAGAAACCAGTTTGAGATGATTTGAGCTTTGTGACATGGAAGGTTATCCTGCTGGAAGCAGTCATCAGAAGATGGGCACACTGCAGTCATAATGGGATAGGCATGATCAGCCTTTATGTCAGGGGTGGGCAACTCCAGGCCTCGAGGGCCGGTGTCCTACAGGTTTTAGCTCTCACCCTGGGTCAACACACCCGAATCTAATGATTAGTTCATTACCAGGCCTCTGGAGAACTTCGAGACATGTTGAGGTAATTTAGCCATTTAAATCAGCTGTGTTGGATCAAGGACACATCTAAAACCTGCAGGACAGCGGACCTCGAGACCTAGAGTTGCCCACCCGTGCTTTATGTTGTTTAAGCCAAATTCTGAACCTACCATCCAGAATCAACAGCAGATTTTGAGACTCTTCAGAGCAAGCAACATTTATCCAATCTTCTATTGTCCGATTTTGGTGAGCCTGTGCAAACTGTTGCCTATGTTTCCTGTTCTGACAGGGGTGGAACCCAGTGTGCTCTTCTGCTGCTGTATCCCACGTATGGTAAATGGTAAATGGTCTGTATTTATATAGCGCTTTACTAGTCCCTAAGGACCTCAAAGCGCTTTACATTACAGTCATCCACCCATTCACACACACACACACGTGCTTCAGTGTTTAACACAGGGGTCCCCAATCCCAGTCCTCGTGTCCCTGCAGGTTTTAGCTCTCACCCTGGGTCAACACACCTGAATCATATGATTAGTTCATTACCAGGCCTCTGGAGAACTTCAAGACATGTTGAGGAGGTCATTTAGCCATTTAAATCAGCTGTGATGGATCAAGGACACATCTAAAACCTGCAGGACACCAGTCCTCGAGGACTGGGATTGGGGACCCCTGGTTTAACATGATGCTCTACTGCATACCTTGGCAGACTGACCACTCTGCTCTGACATCTGGTATCAACAAGGCATTTTCACCATTAGGAACGCTGCTCACTGGATATTTTCTCTTTTTTCCAACCATTCTCTGTAAATTCTACAGATGGCTGTGTAGGAAAATCCCAGTAACAGCAGTTTCTGAGATTCTCAGACAAGCCTGTGTGACACCAAGATCAAACTCTTTTAAATCAGTTTTCAACTCTATTCTGAACCCTATTTGAACTTCAGCAGGTAATTTTGACCATGCCTACATGACTAAATGCACTGAGTTCCTACCATGTGACTGGTTGATTCGGAATTTGCAATAAAAAGCAGATGCGCACTTGAAGCCAACAAGGTGGCCAATGAGTTGTATAACTCAAAGAGTGTGCCTGAATTACAAAAAATGTAAAAAAAACTGAACGATGATTGATTCTGTGAAACATTTAAGAGACACTTCTAGAATATTATAAAATAAAGAGCCTGAAACATTCTGTGTCGACAAAACTTTAACAAAATGAAAAGTGCTTGAGAACAGTTTTGAACTTCTGAGCTCACCAAGGTTTTTGTATTCAAAACAAGATTGCTGATTGTACTTTGGAGCCAAGCTGTGCCTCCTACCTTTTATTCATGTTCCAGATTGTATTATCAATATTTTATCTGTTCGAACTAAGAATATAACATAGTGTGGCTTCAGTGTGGTGACTAAAGCAGCATTGACTGTTTTCACAAGCTTGTTAGGAAGCATAAAAGACTTTCTTTCATTTCTTCCAAACACCACAAACAAACAATCCACTCCAATGTCCTACCAAAACCAAAGAAATCAGGGTTGGGGTTTTTTTCAGCAATTAGCACAAGCACTTTATTGTTTACTGCTGACATTTATTGATCTAATTTTAATATGCCATTGGGCTTTTTTTTTCTTTTTCTTTTTTTTTTACAAGAATTGAGTCTTTAAATTTGAAAGACCAGAGGGAAAGAGCACCATATTTAGGGTGATTAAAGTATTTTACCCAACAGCAAGATGTTTCCTTTTGATTTGTGCCCATCAGGAGCTGAAATAAATATGTCTCCACTGGACCAAAAAGCACCACTATAATTAGTGATGTCAGTTAACAGCTGCACCAATGACAATCTATGAAAGGGTAATTGTGACGCAGTGAAACAGAGTTGAGATTTCTAGGGTTGTGGGCATGCTCTTTTGCATGGAAGTGCAGTTTTATAGTGTTTAAATCCTATTGAGAGATTTCTATTCTACTCCATTTCATAAGGAAAGGCAATAACTTTCACTTTTTGTATACCAGTCATATTTATTAGTAACTGCAAGATATGCTTGCAAAATAAGAAGCATAGCTAAAACCAAACTAAAAATGGTTAAAAAAAAAAAAATCTAAATCCAATTTATGCATGCACAGTCAATAACAGTTATATGCATTTTGAATGTGCTTTTACTTTTTTGATTGACATGTTTATTTTCCTGCTAATTGGCCCGCTCTCCTTCTGTTACTTCACTGAACTGCCTTTTTTAAATGCAGGATTTGTAAGGGTTTATTTCTAAATTCGAATGCCTAAGAAACACGTGACATTTTGTGAGTGTTATCTGCCTTCTTGCCTTAGATGAGATGATAATGCTCACAGAATTGTATATTCTAAAATACTAAACCTTTCGTTTGAAAAAAAAAATACTATTGGTGAGATAGTTCCTTTAAACTTGTGATTGGTATATTAAGCAATTTCCTTGTGAGGTAAAAAGTATATTGACCACTTAATTTAGACAAAACCCCAATCGATGGAGACACATAGTCCAAGTCTGTAATGCAGACAGGATGATTGTTCAATTCCTCTATTTGCTTTTGCCTTAAAACAAGGAAACATATGTTACCACAACTCTATTTGCTTTAATTACACCTCGCAACCGCCTGCATCTGTGTCACGGCATGATGACATGATGCTCTACAAGTTCAGAGCATCATTTGGGTCAGTGTGGTCGTGATTAATGGGAGCCAGTTGCTAAAGAAAAG
Source organism: Hemichromis elongatus (assembly GCA_015108515.1). Taxonomy (NCBI): domain Eukaryota; kingdom Metazoa; phylum Chordata; class Actinopteri; order Cichliformes; family Cichlidae; genus Hemichromis; species Hemichromis elongatus. Next base: position 11,967 of record VUQR01030832.1, read on the forward strand.
AGGGATCAGAGGAGCGCTCTTGTCTTCATGACCTCTATTGATTTCGTCAAGCCACACAATTGTCTTACACAGACAAACGTTGACTTAAAAGAGATAATTTAAGCAAATAAAATTCTCTGTGCAAAGATCCGTGCTTCAAGCTACGAATTACTCAGCGGTGGTGACGGCCTGATGGAAGACCGCACTTGTGTTAAAAACACAGCCTCTTACTGTGAGCAAGAGAGAAAAGATGCTGGCAGTGAATCATCTTACCTTGTTAGATGTTCCAGTTTTCAAGGCTAGTGTTTCACTGCCTGTGATGAAGGGTGAAATGTACATTTTAAATATACGATATCAGACTCTTTCATTTGGTAATCAGAAATCTCTTTCTTCTTCTTTGCCTGTACTTTGCCTGTAAAGCAGAGAAAGTTTCTTATGGCCAACCACTGCCAAAGAAAATCTCGTTCACTGCAGCTTAGGATGTTTTAACGAAGTTACAGCTTAGAATTCAGGATTTTGTAAATGATGGTTTTATTTTATTTTTGAACTGTCTACTTAAATTCCTTTAAGCACTTTAGCACTTCTAGACCAAGATGATCAGAAGTTATAGGATTTCAAATGTACTCGTTCTTTCTGTTACACTTTAAATTAACTGCAAACCTTTAGTAATCTAAGGTCTGACATTTAGCTCATTTTATAAAAATAAAAATCCACTTTATAGGTAATAAGCAATGTGCTGCATAAACTGACGCTTTAACTCCTCCGTCTGAGTTATGCTTTGAGTTTTTTTGTTTTTTTAATTTCCCTTAAACCTAAATTAACTGTTAAACATATTGATGAAATATCACTATGAACATTTTAGGTAACAGCTGGCCTATTTGCTCTTCTATCAGACATTATCATAAACCCAATACTCTCTCTTCCTGCATCCTCGGGGAAATGTCTGTCTCATTAACTGCTAAATGCTCCACTATGTTCAACAGGTGGTCGTTAACTTTAAGCCTGTTTACTGTGTGGTGCTGGGGAGGTAGTGTCGAGAAGTTAAAACAATTGTAAAATAAAGCTGATTTAAGGAGTGTAACGGCTTGGCCTTGGTGTCTGCTTCTTTTCACGCCGATTTAGCCAGCAGCAGCCGAACTATTCAGTGGTCGAAAAGGAAATCATTGCCGGTAACTGTTTGTGTAGCACTTGGTAAATTGTAAAGCTAAAATATGTCCAAAACATTGCATGAATCTGTTTGGTATTTGGGCTATTCGGCTATATGTTTGGTTGTTTTGGCTGCTACATGTTTCCACCAGTAGAGGGCAGTCACGCCCCAAAAAAAGAGAAAATGTTCTGGAAAGAAAAACGAAAATGGAGAGTATGCTTGGGTTCTATGAATGTCAAAACCACAGTTCTGAGGTACCCGAATAAACTCGGTCTCCTGTTTACACCAAGTTGTCCTGGAGTGGTGTAGCATTTGCACAGATCATAACCTGTTTACAGCATACACAGCAGCCACTTGTAGCTTGGTTGTCGTTCCTTCAGCCTTTTACATTAGATGTAAGCCAAATTAAAGGTCGAGAAAATGCAATGGCTGCTGTACTTTCACGAGTACCATGTTGATCCAAAGTCCCTGTTAGTTGGGGGTGAGTGCTGGTTAGGGACTATACAGCCTTTCCTCTTGTTTAGGTTAACACCTCCTCCTGCTATCCGTTTAAAGAAAAGACTTCACCTGTTTTGATGCCTATGTAAACTGGTCTCCTTCCAGTATGCCAGCCTCCCTCTGCCCAGAAGGCTGGTAAAGTTGTTTCTGTGTGGATCTCCCTTCTTTGTTATGTCCTGAATGAGCCGCACATAGTACGAGTCGAGCTAAAACACAGATTGTCACAGATTAGCCTTTTCTCCCTGCTTCCTTAATAATGGCTTTTTGGCAGCCACCCTTCCATTGAGACCATTTCTGAAGAGGTTTTAGTGAATAGTAAATAGATAAACTGAAGGGCCTGACTCTTAGGCTCAGATCATCGGAAGATAACTTAAGGACCGGACTTTGAGATGTTGTGTAGGTTTTTGGTTTTTTTAGGTCTGCAATTTTTAGTCTAAGGAGCTGTAAGGAAAAGGCGTCTGGACTTCTTTAGGTTGCTTGAAGACGTTTCACCTCTCATCCGAGAAGCTTCTTCAGTTCTAGGGTCAAATGGTGGAGAGTCCCATATTTCAGCCTTGTGGGAGTGTCCCTCATAGAGGGACAATGGGCCCCCTACTGACCCCCATCTGACCTCTGGAAATCACATGATAGGGTTTCACACAAAGCTCACCCGAAACCATGGCTGATTGAGACCCACACCTATTTTCACACCTCGTGTGATTAGGTAGAGGATCAGTAGGGGGCCCATTGTCCCTCTA
>VUQR01030833.1:0-12410 GCA_015108515.1 Hemichromis elongatus
TAGTGTGGGGCATTAATGAATGTGTCAAGATTTTTATATCCAAAATGTTGTTAGTGTGGCACTCTGACATGAAATTGCAGCGAGTGTCCTGGATTTGAACCCTGAATGTCTTGTATAAAACGTAATAAACCAAACATTTGAGCAAGTATCATAAAAGTGACAAAATTATATCTCCGGACCGACTTGAATTAAAAACTATATATTCTGAATATTGTCTGTGTGTCATGCATAATATTAGTATTGCCGTGTTTTGCGTTTACTTTGCTAAATATCTATGGGGAAAATCCAAGCATGTGGTGACAATAACTCTGGAAAACATGACCTCATTTAATTTCACCCGTTATGTTAATTGTGCCATTAGAGCCTCATTAAATGAGAAAAATAGGATAAAAACAAACAAACAAACAAAAAAAAAGCCAGGTTTTAGACTCCCTACATGTTCATGGTTACATCAGATCTTAGAAGGGACCATGTCAATAGTTAAACCTTTTTTTTTTTTTTTTAATAACACTATTATTTCCAGGAATCCAAAGCTCTGTTGTTACTCTATTATAAGTTTATCTGCTGCAGGCATTTTATAAACAAGCAGTGAAATCATGGCAGTTAATTAAGTTTGCACAGCAGATAATGCCATATATTGTTAAACTAGTGATCAGAAGTATTTTTTGTTGTTTTATGGCATTAACACTTGCATAAATCATGTCCTCAACAAAAAGGACAAAAACAAATCCAGCAAAAACCTGTTACAGGACCTAAGAGATGTTCCTGCTCCTTCAGTTGATTGATCGACGCTTCACTGAAGCTTCTTTAGAAATGGAGTTCAGGTTAAAGGGTGACTGAAGCCATTCTTGGAAGGAAGGGAAACAAGATGAAAAGGCTGAGGCATCCCAAATTACTCAAGAACTGGACTGAAAAAAATCAATGGCAACAGGTCTGATGGAGCAAGGACTCCAAATTTGAAAATTGTGGTTCAAATTGTCATCAGTATGTAGTGAGGAGCTCAGGGCAGAGGTGCAACAGAGTGTCTACAAACATCTGTAAAAACAGTGGGTTCGTCAAAGTGTTCTGGTTCGAGTTGGATTTCAGCCATCTGTGTTGGGAACCTTAAGATTTTGATCTACCATGGATTACCACATGGAAAGCATGTGATTGGCAATGGTTTCATTTTTTAGTTTAATAATGCTTAAAAAACCCCACATTGCCAGTGCAGTAAAAGCACAGCTAGATAGAAAAAACACACAGTGGAACCCTACCAGCCATGGACTGGCCTCCCCAGAACCCAGACCTCAACATTATCGAAGCAGTGTGTGATCATCCTGACAGAACAAAAGGAAAGCAGCAAACATCCAAAGAAGAGCTTTGAATGTCCTTCAGTAAGCCTGTAGAACTATTCCTAAAGAAATGACCAGTGTGTTCAGGCTGCGTTGAAGAATAAAGACGGTCATACTAGGTATCGTCTTTCTGACTCATCAGAATGGTACTAACTCTGTTTTTGCCTTACATATCGTATTTCATCTATTTTCTCACATCTTACAATAAATCACTGCACCCATTTCCAATTTAAAATATAAGTAAATGAACGGTGACTTAAATATTTTGCATAAGATTTTAAATTATCAAGTTAAGGTGTGGCAGTTTAGTGCATATTCACACACTACCCAAGAGTTTAGCTTAATCTTTAATACAATTAAGGGACTAATGAAACTGTGTGTGTGCGCTCATTGTGTAAGCAAAGAGTAACCACAGATGAGCGCTTTTCCAGGCTTGAGGTCATCCTGCAAGATAATCAGCTGTGGCATTACAACGTCCCCCCTGTGAGAACACACAGCCCCAGTCCAGGGACTCGACTGCTGCGTTGGAGGGCGACCGGGACCGCGTGGCTGCGTGCTCCACCCTTATCCGCCTCACCAGCAGAATTTCTCAAGAGGCAGAGGAGTGATTTAGTTTAACTCATCAAAGACGATCCACGCTGTACATGTCTTGTGTAAGAAATGCTATGACTGCAATCTGAAGAGAAAGTGAGTCACAGTGGATTATTGTTGCCTTTTCAATGATCCTCGTCGTCATGGAAACTGCAGATATGACAAAAAGTGTTAAATGATGCCATGAGCTGAAAGTGACAAAATGAATGCATCACTGCCGTTCAGATCAAATTTATTCAAAGGGGCTAACTTTAGTCACTCTGACTGCTCTAAAAAGCAGTCACACTGTTGCTCTCTTTAATGAAACAGCAACATTTTTGAGGCCACCTCAAGTTCAGACATGCTTATTAGCTGCTGTTACCAGTGAGGAACGTGAATGAAGGTGTGAAAAGAGCTGCAAAAAAGGAAGAGATCGGGGGGGGTTAAAAACAAACGCCTTGTGGTTCCCAATGGCCATTATAAAACAGTTTGAATGTGGGATACAGAGATGAGCACAGAGTGGGTAAATGCCTCCGTTTCTTTGTCTCGCGTTGTTTTGGGTTGCGACAGCATCGAGCCATTGTGTAAATGTTAGACAATGAGGAAAATAACGGAGTTAAAGTTCTTTACTCCCCTCCTCTAATTCCTGGTTTCACTTCCTGTTATTCTGTCTCTCTTGTGAGCCTCTTCCTGTCACCTGATGCTGAGAGACAAAGCAGAGAAATATGGAAAAAGGATTGAGGGGGTCAATAGGAAACGTTATATTTTTTGTGTGTTTTCACATTTTAAAAATTCAGTATGAATAACTAAAAACAAACATTTGCTACTTACAAAGCAAGCCATGATTTTATCAGTTGCAAGCTGGCCAATATGGTTCCTATCAAATTAAAAGCATGTCCTTAGTAACACTTTAGCTATTACCCATATAGCTTTCAAAAACTCGACCAATTGGAGATGTGGGCACAGCAACTTGCTGAAGAGAAATGGTTTTACATATCAAGTGACTGCTTACTCATCCAAGCTTTCAAGATAGGCCAGTGGGCGTGCTCACAGATACATTTCAGGCCTCTGGTGTGTGCGCTCTGCCAGGACAGTGCTAAGGGCTGAGTCATGTTGGTCGAACGTCAAGACACAGAGCTGATGAATAGGCACAGTTGCTCATAAGGGACAGAACAAATGATGCGGTGGCATGGTTAAAAATCCCCCGACCGCACGAGGCCCTTCAGTTAACTCCAGGCGGCCATGGTTCATGGAGCGCAGCGCCACATCCAGCAGCCAAAAAACAGGGCTGGAGGTGCACACACGTGCCGATAAGGCAAATCACGACTGCATGACTTGGCTGAGATTTGCACTTGTAGATTGAGAGGTGTGAAGCTGTGGGTGCGATGCTTAAGGTAGAGAATGTGAACAATGACTGGAATCTAAAGTGGTCTTTGGGTGGAGGTGAGGTCCTGAGTAATTGGGAGTCTGATTTAGAAAAGACTGGTGCTGCATTAAAGAGACTGGAAACCTGCACTTGCTCTTTTATTAAAAATAAAAAAACATAAATAAAACGTCTGTATAAATATCTACATTGATATTATTGAATTTTTATCTAAACTGACCTTGAGCCTTTCACGTTTTCTTAAATAGATTTTTAAAAAAGTCCACTTCTTTTGTCTGTCTCACAAGCAGCAGTGAGCAATCCACTGTCACTCATCAACAAGGAAGTTGATGAGAGCAGTCCTGGGAGACAGGATGGCTCTCTTTATGCTGCGTTCGCTCAGGAGCTTCTGTCCAACGGGGCTCTCGAGAACCAGCTGCTGCACACGACTCGTATCTTTGGACACCTGCGCAGGCACGGTCACCATGCCACAGCACTTGTTGTTTATCTAAGAGTAAGAAACAGAAAGTGAGAGATAAGAGAAGTTACTTAAAAAAAAAAAAAGTTGTATCATAAACTACTTCCTGGCACAAAACTCCCAAAATAGCAGACTCCACCTTTTCCCTCTACATATACAGTGCGTCCTTTAAAACACATAGTTAGTGGTGCGCATGGTAAGGACACTCGGTCTTGTATGTTTGGAAGCAAGTGTATATGTGCACACGCTGAACATGATGCTGCTTTTAGAGGTGGTTGTAAATTAAGGGTGTGCACGCTTGTGTGTGCGCGTGTGCTCGGGATTGGCCTTCATTCTGGGACAAACCCAAGTACGTGATTAGAGGACTGAGAGAGTGAGGAAACCCACAACAGAGCGCACAGTCTAAGGGAAAACCACCACCACCATCATCATTATCATCATCATTGAGCAATAGGAGCTCAAATATATATACAGTGCGTGTGACTCTGAGAGATGTGTAAAAGAGTATTATTTTCACTAAGACACAGAAAATGCATATGGAGTATTGTGAGAACAGAGCTGGACACACCCACACGCACTCAGACGTGTGCTGCTGGGTTTCCTGGAGACCTAACCATAAACACTACTTCTTCTTCCTAAGGTAACCCTTACCTAACTGAATATTTACACAGAAATGTGCTGATTTCCCAAAATGTCACTGCAATGAGATTTATATCTGTGTAGTGGGAATAGAACAAGTAGACACACCCATTTCTGTCTCGCGTTTCTCGTCTCTTTTTCCACGTAAAACTCAAGTGAAAGAGCAGCGCTGTTACTCGGCTTAGTGTTTGTTGAAATCACAGCTGTGTGTGTGTGTGCGTGCATGCGTGTGTGTGTGAAGGGATTAACAGGTTCTCTCAGGGGGATACTACCTGCTAAAAGAGAAAATAGTGGATATCCACTATTAGCCTAGTGGATATCCAGGGCAGAACAAAGAATGGCACTTGTGTGTGTATTTGTGCTGATACATAAATAAAAAAATTGATTTTCTTAAAAAATACTATCATAACTGGATACGTCCTCTTATTGTCTGTGCATGTTGAAAAACACAGACCCTTGAATTCCCAATGACGTACTCGGCCAAAGTACGGTAACTGGCCTTTTTTTTAAAAACAGTACACGAATGAGCGAGTGACGGTGAAGCAGGGACTCTGTTCTTAACTTTTAATTACTGACCAACTCGTCTTTTTAGCTTTAAGCACAGTGTCCGACATGCCGATGCATAAACACACACAGGTACGCACACACTCGTAAAGACATCTATGTGCGTGCCCACATAGACACAGAGGCTAATCATAGGCTATCCTGAAAATTACAGACCATGGAAGTAATCATGGAAGTCAAATTGCAGAATTTTAGGAAATGCTAGAGGATGAATGAGAAAAAAAACCATGCATATTTATCTTAATAAAGTTCTGTATATACACTCACTGGCCACTTTGTTCGGTACACCTTGGTAGTACTGGGTTGGACCACCAAAGGTGCTCTACTGGATTGAGATCTGGTGAAGGGACGGACATGATGAGCAGCAGGTAGGTGAGCAAACAATAGTACTGATTGGTGCGAAGGGACCAATGTGGCCACCATCACCAGCATTATTTATGGACACACGTGTTTTGTCTTTTGTTTTTTTTGTTTTTTAAACCCTAAATTCTGACCCCAACATCCAAATATCCCATCAGAAATCAAGACATTTCTCCAGTCTTCTGTTGTCCAGTTTGTGTCTCCTCCCGGTGCCAAACTGAGGAATCTTCTGCATGTCAGGTAAATGTGTTAACCACCATAATATGGAGCGTTCCCTGGTTGCTACTGGTGCTTATTTGAATTCCTGTCGCTTTCCTATCAGCTCAAAGCAGCCTGGCCATTGTCCCCTGACCTCTGGCATCAACAAGGTATTTTCACCCAGAGAACTTTTGCTCAGCGGATAGTTTCGCTGTGTTAGGCCATTCTGTGTGAACACTACAGACAGCTGGGTGGGAAAATACCAGTAGTTTCTGAATACTCAGACCAGCCCATCTGACACCAACAATCGTTCCATGTTCACTTAAATCACCTTTCTTCCCAATTCTGATGCTCAGTTTGAATTTCAGCAGTCTTCACAATGTCTACATGTACAAGTGCAATGACCAACAAAAGAAAAGAAATTAGGAAATGTAAGCGCTTCGTTTAACCTTGACAACCATTTATTTCTGTATTCATTGTTCGGCAGTGCCGCATACTGACTTCACGTTCATCTGAACTTACCAGTACAGATAGTTCCACAAAGTCAGGGACCTCCAGATACTCTGGGTCCACAGTCGGCCAGGACTGCTGTAGGACATCCCCTCCGTGTTGGAGGATGGGGCTGAGCGGGTGTTTCACCTGGCAAAGACCTGGGAAAGACCCAACAAGGACAATATTGGCTGACTTTCAGGAAACACATGCTGAGGTACGAAAGAGTCAAACAGAAGAGATTAAAAGAAAGAAAAAGTTAAATACAATTTGTTTTATAGCTGTGTGGATGACTTAAATGTTGCTTGTATTTGTTCATCTTTATGCTGAGACAACATCTCGGTAACAACCAGGCAGCTATTCTTACAGCGAGCTCCTGTCCTCTAGAGGCCCAAGGGAAGGATGTGAACTTCCTCTATCCTGCACTGTGTGAAATTACCAAGAACGGCTGAGAGAGTAAAGTACAGAGTGCGACAGAGGTCACGTCTTGTATGTCCTGTTTATAACGCTCTGCATCGGTGGTTCTCAGACCGTGGGGGCACAACATGATATACACGTACCGGGGAAACTATGCAGTGAAACTCGAGTAAGCTGAAGAACTGAGGGTTTTTTTTTGATGGGGGGTGTAAGGGAGGACAATAAAGAAAAAGAAGTTTGCTGATGTTATCATTCTAAACTTCAGTTCACTAAAAGACAACTTAAACGTGTGTGTTGGGCGTCGCCTTCTCACAGCTTCTATAGTTTCTTCTGCTATAAATACACAAGCACACACCAACACAAAACACACTCATTGTCACTGATTAAAACCAGCACACACACACTTTAGGTTTTCCTTTCAGCTGGAGTCTGTTTTTCCAGTTCTCTCCTCCCTCAGCTGTGTGCAGAAAGCTCATGTCCGTGCATCCATGAAAAGAAAAGGATGTCCTCCAGGGCAGCACAAGGGCACGCTTCCACACGAGACACAGAAAGTGACGCTGGAGCTTCCTTTCTGTTGTTTAGCTGCTACAAAAGGCTTTCAGCACCGTTTATTTCAGGTGCTGAGGGCGTTCACTGGTGTACATTAGATGTATGATAGCAGAGGCCACTTCCTCTTTTACACACCAAAATTATCCTCACTTACAACTATTTAAATATCAGCTGACAAGCGGTGAAGTGTAAGACGTGGTGTGTTCAATCTCTGTTCCTCATCGTGTGACACATTTCTTCTAAATATGTGCATGAACATCACCAACCTGCCCAAAGCTCAGAAGCTAAGTGAGGGGCCATGGGTGCTGTCATCATAACCAGGGCAGCCAGAGATTCCTCAAACTCCATGCTGTGTTGCAACAGCCTGACTGTTGCACTCTAGACACACACAAGCAGTGGAAAAAAATGTGATTTCCAGCGTTTTCAATTTTCAAACAATAATTGTACCATATTTACAGTGCAATAAAGGCTTGAGTCACCCTCATTTATTCATATTTTGCTAGGGAAATAGGTGCAATGGTTTACTGAAACGTGTGAGAACATTGATGGAAGTAGGCTACAGTATCGATGGCAAAAACAGAGTTTGTACAATATTGAAAAGTCAATATTTGGTATGAGCGCTTTTATTCTTCAACAGCGTCTGAACTCTCTCTGGCAGTTTTTCTTGTCATTAGGTTAGTCTTTAGGATTAGTTCTCCAGGCGCCTTTAAGGACAAAAATGATTGCTGTTTGGATGTTGGCTGCTTTTTGTTCCATTCAGTGTCAAGATGATCCCACACTGCTTCAACAATGTTGAGGTCCAGGCTTTGAGGAGGCCAATCCATGACTGATTGGTGTTTTTCTATGTAGGTATGCTTTTACTGATGATGAGAAATGAAGCCGCTGCCAATCAAACACTTTCTCGACGGCGGATAAAAATCTGATTCTACTTTTGTTTTGGACAAGATCTCCAACACCACTGGCTCCAAAACCACGACAGAGCTTTAACTGTGTTAAAGATGACTGTAGACACTCACTGTTGTATCTCTCTCTTGGCTCCTTTGTACATATTAACAACAAAAATGTCACAATTAGATTCATCACTCCATCAAACATGCTACCACTGATTCTGATGTCACACCTCAGCTATCTCTCCTTGTCTCCCTGCCTTTAGAATAACTTCTTGACAGCTACCGCAAGACCTCTCAGGTCCTTAGTCAGGACTTTTCTGGATTTCTTTTCCCTTATTTATTTTTAGTTCCACCGCTTATTCTTTGTCCTCCACCTGTCCAGTTTCCAAAATTCTTTTAAGGACATATAATCCAAGTTTTAGGCTAACAGCGCTTTGGGAAGCACCATGTTGATGCAAAAATACAATTTTATGCATGTGGAACTGTTATCTTTGGCATTGTTCATCGATTTAACTAAAGAAACTGAGACAGGACTGAAAATGAGTGAAAACGCAGCCAATTTCCAAAGTAAAACCTTGAAAGACCTTCAGAAACCCTGGAGAACTATCGCTCATGACCACATTAAAAAAAAATTACAAGAAGAAGTCTGGCTGCTTGGAAGTAAAATATAGAGAAATGGCTGGAGGCTCAAGTCTTTTTGCACCATACTGTCCTTCAAGATATAAGAGAGTGCACTCACGCTCAGTGTGTTAGTGAGTCCCATTAGGCGAGATATGGCTGCGTTGAAAAGGAAGTCCTCTGTGAAGTGAGTCGTCACCTGAAAACACCAACAGAGAAACGTGGAACAGCCGGTGAGTAAAACGACAGTCTGAGGCTTTATGAGGTGTTTCTGGATACTAGACATATGGCTGCTTCCAGATGGGTTGCTGTTGTCACTTATCATTACTGAGCGTGCCTCTGATGAATCAATGGAAAACAATGACAGGTTCAGAAGACGGGCCTCCAGTCTGTTTTCGTCATGTGGACCAGCTGAAGCCACAGAGCGAGTCAACATTCCCCTGCTCAGCTTTCAGGGAAGACGGGAGCCATTTGGGAAGGTCCACAGGGAGGTGGTTTATCAACGAGGTTTTTGAGGGACAGATCAAAGGACAGCCTCGGCTTTGAGGGCTTAGGGCAAACAGCCTGAGGTCCTTTAAAAGCAATGGCCTTGAGGTGGGAGGCGGGGGGAAAGGGAGCGACTATCAAACCTGGCAGCCAGAGAAGGCTATTTATAAAGTGTGAAAGGAGACAGAGCTTAAAATCAATTTCCATCGCCTTCTGTTGCTACCCTTTATTCCGGGGGTTTCAGGTTGCGATGGATGTTTAGCACTGAAATGCCACAACTCAGGACTTTGTACTGCAAGACTGTGCAACGAGTGATATATTACTTGCTGTCATTTGGTACCATATAAACGAGAAAAGACATCTTAACATGTCTTCCAACTGTGACATTTAACAAAGTGGCAAAAGGCTGAAGGAAATTAATTAATACCAGGCATTAACATCTTTTGCACAGATAAGAGGAGCAAGCTGAGAGCTAAATTCAACAGAGGCAGATGCAATATGTCGCTAAATCTGGGTGACAATCTGAGATTCGACAACGGGCACATATCTGACCCCTGCTGGTGAGAACTGCTGCAATTTGTCAGTTTGAGACACTTTAAGCCATATATGGGAAACAAATGTTTATTAATTATTTGACTAATTAATGCATTTTATTGGTTGATTTTTGGTGCTGGTTTTATCATGCAAATAGTTCTATGTTTAATACTGTTAGTCCAAGACAAATCTCACAGACAGCCTAAAGGCCTTTACACACCGGATGTGTAGAATCTGCACAAATATTTCGTGAGTTAGAAATATTTTTGGGATTCACCCGTTCACAGTGCAGCTCTTCACACCGACAAATTTGCAGCACTGACTTTTTTCGAACCAAGTTTGATTTTTTGGATACGAATAAACACATCTGACATATCAGACTGCATTTGGGATTAAGTGTGCTCGTAGCTCAAAATGATGATATGGAAGTAGTAAAATAATACTATTTTACCTCAGACACACAGATGTGATCCCAGCTCTGTCAAAAAGAGCTTAAACTGCCCCACTGACATCATGAAATATGTTCAAGAGCAGCCGTTACACAGCTTCAACTCCTGGATCAAACCAATAAAATTCTGACTGCTGTTGCCTTCCAGTGAATCGGATGAACTCAGAATCTCCGTTTCTTCCCTTTCTTGTTTAGAAACATCAGGACCGACTCTTTAGTGCTGCAGAGCAGTTACCTCTTGAATTGCGTAGTTCTTGTTCTCCCAGATCTTTTTGGCCTCTGCCAGCTCTTTCTTTTTCAGCAGCGTGGGGTTGGGGACATCTCCGAGCTGCCGTGCTGCTCTCAGCTTTGTCACCAGCTGCCACAGTCGAGACTGCCATCGCAGAACGCCAGCAAGAGCATCGGCTAGAGTGGGTCAACACACATGTTTTTACACGATTTATTCCGTTTCAAACTTCGCACGTCATGAGTAACTTAAGGTGTTTGTGAAATTTTGCAGACGCTTCTCTTCTCACTCTTAGCATTCCACAGGATGTCCTGTTCTGGTGGTGCCGCATAGAGGATGTATAGTCGTACTGTGTCCACGCCGTACTGCTGGACTACGTCTTGGGGGTCTAGCCCGTTGTGTTTGGACTTGCTCATCTTCTCCCACGTCACCTCAACGCGACCGCCACTCAGAGCCACTGGCTCCTTATCTGAAAGAAGCAGGATGGGGTCAGAGATAGCTGGGCTCAATAGACTTCTTACTTTGATAGCAACTAGTATCTCTTGTTTATCTTGGTACCAATCAATAGATCCTTAAATGCTAATTATAGGAGAGCGATTTCATGTGATTCGGCTTTTCCTGAGAGCTGCTGATTAACCCGTCATTCAACTGGAAAAGTGCGATCTGAAAAGCTTAAATGAAGTTGGCTTGTTGCTAACATCGCCAGAAGGATGCGGGAAAGCAGTGTTACAACACATTACAGAGAAAAAAAAATTTGTTCACATCTCCAAGGCCTCCTTCTTTCTACTTGTTACAAATGTGTCACATTAACAAACACCCTCCAGCTGCAGGCAGCATGTACCTGTGAAGTTTATTTCTTCTCTCTTTAGGTACTGGCCACTGCCTGCAAGCTTAAAAGTCTGGCCTTTGATCAGACCCTGGACCAGCAGCTTCCGAAAAGGTTCCCTGTAACGCATAAAGAGACTGTTTCACTAACAAACACTCTCAAAATGTACATGCACATTAAAAAAAAGGCCCCAAACACACACATATACTACAGTGTACCCCACCTGTGAGCCACAAGACCCTGATCCTTGCAGAAATGACAGAGGAAGCGAGCATAGTACAAGTGCATAACAGCGTGTTCCTTTCCTCCGATGTACACGTCCACAGGAAGCCAGCGGTCAGCCAAGTGACGTTCAAAAGGCCTGCAGACAGAGGACATTTAAAGAGGTGCTCACTTAATTTATTAGCCTAAAGTACTATCAAGAGCAATGCTAAACTTCAAAAGAAACAATAAGAAGGATAAGGACGTGTCAGTGAGGAAGGGGACAAGATTTTCAAAGGCCTCTAATGATCTCTTCCTTCCTAAAATGAGTTTCATATAGGAGCGTTTTTTGGGCTCTCACAGAAGCTATAAATGATTGTGCAAACATCATCATCTGTCCACACAAACCAATGCTGTGGAAGAAGTCTTTCTTTTCAGGAAACCCAGAGCCTGCAGGTTTACTCTATCACCATGTAACTATTTGTCTTAACTCCCTTTATTTTAAATTTTTAGATGAATTAGCGACTCAAAGCTGCAAAATGTCCAAATATAATCCCAGTAAGCATTTTTTTTTTTTTCTTCAGATGAGACCAGTTTGTAGTTACGTGCTTTGGTAGACATGCACGCTGTCTTCCTCCAGGGGGCAGGCTTAATCTGACAAGAATCCAGAGAAGTAAAGAAGCATCGTGAAGCCTCTTCTGTGGCTTCAGACTCAGGAAAAAGTACTAAAGTAATGTCTGCTTACATTTTGGCTGTGATGACTGCCATCACAAGTTAATAGTGAAAATAGGACTGTTGCTTTCTTGGCAGGACAGCTGTGTGTAGTCAGCCTGGCTGTCATGTTGAAGTATCTGTAATGACGCTTTTTAGGGAAGACTTACATCATTACTCTCCTTCACACGTCTCTGCCTCTCACCCTCCCTCTGTGCCTGATAGCACCTCCAGATAATTGAACCGGGGTAGAGGGGAGTTATAAACTCACAAAGCTGAAAATAATTTGGGCTCATTTCTGGCAAGAGGCCAAGCAAGTCTAATACATAACACCCTGTTCCCATTTCCTTCGTCGTACTTGCTACTTTAAAACATCACTTGCTTCCCATTTTCACTCCCAACCCCCCACCCCGCGCGTATACGGCTCAGCAATCCAACTGAAATGCACAAATGGTGTAATTGCTTTTTCTGTTGTGCCGTAATCTGTCCGGCAAAGAAAACTGATGGAGAGA
>VUQR01030834.1:0-17988 GCA_015108515.1 Hemichromis elongatus
TCAAAAAAAAGTTGAAAAAAAAAAAAAAAGATAGAAGGATATCCAAATATCCTCCTAATCTTACCATCACACTAGTTGTGGTGATCATACTAGAGCATTATCCATGCAGGATACTTTTTGTGTCATTTTGCAAAATTTGTAGTGGCATTGTGCTGATGGACGATGTTGTCAGTGATTAACTTACTATAATCATCACAGCATATGTATGTAAGTCTGTATGTACAGCCTACATGTCGCTACTGACCAAGGAAGGCATGAAGTATTTTCCAGGCTCCTTCTACGCCGGGTACGATTAAGCTAGGAGGCTGATATTTATTTAATTGTAAATGTGTTATTAATGTCTCTTTAAATGTTTGCACATGACTCTTTACATGTTGGCTTCATTAAACGCTTTATCGTGGGTTGAACTGTCAGTTGAGAAGGACGCAAAAACCAAAAGGTAATTTTTTTTTCTGTTTTTATTTACATTTTGCTTGAACCGCCTTTTTTGGAATTAGAGTTTAAAAAATGTCCAAACACATTTTTGACATAATTAGTTTTTGTTAAAAAGCATTCAGTGAAGGTTGCATGACATACAGTGCATTGCTTTTGAATGAGTGTTTGTGACAGAAATATGTTAGGCATTGCTGGCCCTCTTGCTGCTTTCTCCTTTCATGCATGCATGTACAATGTAATAATCTAACTAGTTCTGAATCAGCAGCAAATCTGCCACTCACTTGTAAATCAAAGCCAATCCTCTGGGAAAAACACTCAGTCGTGACAACATTATGTTGCATAAATGAAACAGAGAGAGATGCAAACTTTCACTTGTATTAAATATCAAAGCCAAAAATAACACGGCTTGTAAATATTCATGAAAAGGCTGGCAGAAGTGTAACATGTGCCTTCACTTACTGTTGGTTTTGAGGCGGGCTGGCTCACTGTTGCGACTTCCTGCTTGGTTGATAGCCTTGACGAAGAAGATATAACGGGTGCCACTCTGCAAGCCGTGCACCGTGTAGTGGTTCTGCTTGATGTTAGGTACGATCATCCAGCTGTCTGCAGAGTTGTACAAGCCTGGCAGAGCCACAGAGACACACACAAGTACACACAGCATGAGTAACAAGGTTATGTTGACGCTTTTAAGGTAAGCAGAGTTAGTGTGTCCTGCGAAGAATCTTTTTTTCAGTGATGTTCAAAAGAGTCAAATCTGTTCTCAATCCCGACCAGAGGAGAGTTAGTTTTCCTCAAAGCCCCTAAGTGAGTCATCCCCACCCAAATAAGGAGCTCAGAGACCACACGGCTCTCCATGTTACGCAACATTTATGTCTACATACTAATCCATGCCATTACAGTACTTTTACATCAGGTTTAGCATGACAAACTCCCCTGAGGCAATGTTGTGTGTTCACTAAGCTAAAACTATAAGCCATTATGAACAAGGTACTCACAATATAAATCTCTGAAGTAAGCGCCTCAAGGCAAAAGACTGTCATTGCCTTTAATGTTTAAATGTATGGAAACACAGGCAGTAACATGACCCCATTTGGTGGGCACTTTGATTTAAAGCAGCTTGCAGTATAGAGTTGGTAATGCCAGTTAAGCTCTGCAGTCACCTGCTTCTAAACACAGTCTTCTCAGTCTCTGAGAGGTAGCCGACTGTGAAGGATAAAAAAGGAAATCTCGGCTCTGAGGTAAAGAGTGGATCGCCCACAATGGGGACCTCCTTTGGCTTTACTCATGCGTGAAATAACTGGATTGATTTTACACATTAAAAACACACTGTTATCGCACAATTACCTGACCTACCACTCTAGTGGTGATCATGGTATGTTTCCTGATTTCAAAGATGAAATACGCAACTTTGAACACAAACTGAGACTTACGCAGCTGTGGAGGATTTTAGGGGAGGACTGCTGAGTTGTGCAAAATGGATGATGCAAAACATGCCAAGTTTGGAGCTGCTGTGCTCACGCTTCATGCGTGAACATTGCATTAAATGTTATATTGTGTACCTTTTCCAAGGGCTGTCATACAGGATGTGTGAAAAAAAAAGGAAACCCAAAAACTGATCAGTCTTTCATGGTTTCTGAAAAACGCAAGTGTATTAATAACGCCAGTAGCAAAACTGAAATGAATGAACTGACAGCATGAATAATAAAACCAAGATGTGCCAACTGGAGACTGTACAGAAACTCTATTTTATGGGCAAATATTTTAGAGGCAGTTTTTACAAAGAGCTGTGAAATTACGAACACATCCAAACCACCCCCCCAAAAGAACAACAGCAAAAAACAAAAAAACAAAAACCCAAGACCCATTGCCAAAACCAACAAAGCATCTTGTTTAGTAGAACCACAGCTGAGCGTAACATTTGTAGAGTTGAAAGTAGAATAACAACCCTTTTCATTGTCTCATCCTTCCTCCCACTGCAGAATTACAAGGAAATAAAAAAGGGAGCGAGTTCTCTGGGCCATGCTTACCTTGTCCCATCTGGTGAGGATGCATTGTGAATTATTGAGTAAGATGGAAACAGCATGCATAAGTAATGCCTGAGAGTCTGCTTGTAAATATAAATACTTCACAGGACGCAAATAAGGCCTTTAAAAGTGAGGTGCCTTTAAGAATGAATGAGGGGAGAGGACTCTTAAGGCTGGAGTTGGAGTGGAGGCTACATTTTTTACGCAAGCTTTTCTAAGACAAAGAAAGCACAAGCGACACGTCTTCCTTTAATATAAGAGAAGCCAATTTACACCTTTACACCAGGTACACGATCCATTTTATATGCAAATGTCTTTTATTTCATTGTAGATTTGCAAATATGCATGCACTGTTAACAATGAAATCCTATTGCTGTTTCACTCAAAAAAAACCAACAAAAAAAAACACAAGACTGTTGTTCTGCTGTGACAGCTGTCCCTTGTTGTCATAAAATTTATGCCACCCACCTGTCGTTTTGGCTGCATCCTGCAGAAATTAGGTAGACTACAGTGTTACGTGGGATTTCAGAAAAAGATACAAGAGAAAGATGAGAGAGAAGGACTTCACGCTGATTTTCATTTTTAAAGCTTTTGATCTTTACAGCACCTCTCCATTTTTGCTAAATAAAATTGGGTCAGTGCGCAGCAATATGCTATTGGTACTTTTGCCAATAAAGAGGGGCTTCCTGACAGTAGCTTTGGAAAGCACCGTGGCTTCAAAGTATGGTGGCGGTGTACGTCAATATGCCATTTTGGAAAGAGAAAGCCAGGGAATACAGAGAGGAAGTAGATCAGCATCCAGACATCAAGCGCTTGTGTA
Source organism: Hemichromis elongatus (assembly GCA_015108515.1). Classification (NCBI taxonomy): domain Eukaryota; kingdom Metazoa; phylum Chordata; class Actinopteri; order Cichliformes; family Cichlidae; genus Hemichromis; species Hemichromis elongatus. The sequence goes on from VUQR01030834.1 coordinate 3,280, forward strand.
TGTATATGTACAGTATGTCTGTGCATCTGTTTGTGTCGGCGTTTTCTCGGCAGGCAGACGAGAAGGGAAGAGCAACATAAAATATCTGGGGAACACAAGTAGGTTTGTCTTTGATGATGCAATATAGAGTTAATGGTGACAGCGTGTCTCACTGTGTCCTTGCATGGGTATGTCTCAGTGCTCTATTCATTTCATATGAAACAGCCCTATGTGTGTGCGTGTGTGTGTGTGCACGCGCGCGAGCTCACCTTACATTTGTTGTACAGGTTAATATTGTCTGACTGGCCTTCAGCAGTGACTGAGATCTCATCACCATTCCCTCCAACAACCAATATCGCTTCTAAGATTGATCTGGTGTGGATCAATCTCAGAACTGTTCCCTGTTGAGATGCACAAAGCGCAGTTTCCCCCCACACATACGTCGGTTTTCCCTTGTGCCCACTGTGAATCTGCTTTTCACCTGTGATAATGATTTTAATATTTCACCACAGGCCAATGTTTACGAGCACACATGAATAACAGGTGGCGGAGGGAGACAGCAGGCAGATATTGCTAGTGCGATTAACAGGCAGGCCTCCCAGAAACACAGTACAAACCGGCAACAGGAACGGGGAAAGTGGCTGATGTCATGCGGAGATGGAAGCAGAGGGAAAGAAGGAAATTACTACTCCTAAACAAAGCGGATGCCGCTTTTCTTTTTAGGCAAGTGTAATTGTGGTAGCTATTATTCATGTGAGGTTTCTTTATATTATAAAGAAAGTGTATTAGGAAATACAGTTATTTGCTTTTTGTACTAAAAATTAGTTAATAATACCACTCTCCTGTGCACAATGGAAGATGGTAGAGCCGAGGTGTAATAGGCTTTGCATAAAGACTAGAAACACCTAGCCTGGCTCTACCCAAAGGTACCAAATCCAACTACCAGAACATCTAAAATCAAAATGTAAAAACAAGCTAATCATACAAGACTCACCGGCTAAGGTTAGTTACTTTCTAAAGCTGATATTTTCTAAAAAGATATATTAATTGACACTAGTAAAAAGCAAAGCAGCATTATGTGGAATATGAGGACTATACTCTAACTGGTCGCTCAGATACCCCGCCCCTCCCTCAGCCTGGTTCTGCCAGAGGTTTCTTCCTGTTAAAAGTTTTTTAAGAGTTTTTCTTTCCCACTGTCGCCAAAGTGCTTGCTCATAGGGGGTCATATGATTGTTGGGTTTTTCTCTGTATGTATTATTGTAGGATCTACCTTACAATATACAACTGTTGTTGTCTGAAGGCGCTGTTAATTCGGGATCTTTTATGCCGTTTTTACCCATGTTCTGTAGACCTGAACTTTTCCTGACACTGCCCAAGCTATATATGAGAACAGGTAATTAACTGGTTTTACGTGCGTCTGGGAGAATAAAGCAAGTAACTGTGCGGTGATTTCACAGCATGCCAATGAGTGTTGCGTGTTCTGCCTCTGGCATGCACACCGTCACTTGAAGCATTAAGAGGTGCTTATGTGTGCTATATGTGAGCACAGGCAACGGCAATGTCCTGACTTGATTCTCTCAATATTTTCCAAGTTTTTGTTAATGAAAAAGGATAAAATGAAATGGTGTACAACTATGTGTGCGTGAGACTTGTCTGTGTATTTCCGTTGAGGTTCTTAAAATGATAACACAGACTTTCACAGTCAAATCTGGTTTAAAATCAAGACAGAAAACAAATATTTATGAGGGATCAAATGTGTGACTGGATAATCCAGGATGGCAGTTGGCAGATGGCACCCGCATTCGTCGACAGTGCTAGACACAACAACTTTCAGAGGACCACAGGTAGCAGCTACACGTAAGATGTCTTTACTTACAGTCGTTTTTGGCTTTTGGACACTGCTTACATTTCTCCATGGTATTTGGTTTCACTTGCTGATTCTATTTTCTACCGCTTTGCTTGGATGATCCTGCAAAGGCAGGGTTCACAAGGCACCACAACCCCACTTCTCCCCCTCATGGGAAGGCCAAGTCTGAAGATGTGGCCAGGCGAGAAAAAGGAGAGAGACAGGATGGCACTCAAGTGGGAGCATTTAGCCACTTGGAAAGTTTGAGAAAAATACTATGGTAAAAACTCAAGTGGCAAACCGGGCTAAATGGATTTCTCCATTTCTCAGTTTCTCCTACGAATCTCTAAGGACTCTGTGGCAGCACACTGCTGAATATCTGAGTCACTCAGTCTATCATAGCTGAAATGTATCCTGATGTTTCAAATGGCTAGGGCACTTGAGTTGCATGGTTAGATGGAGAAATGTCAGGCCTCATAGAGGAGAAGAGAGTAGAGGAGATGAAAAGATTAGAGGGGCACAGGTGTTTGTGGGTGTGTATTTGTGTGCGTACGTGCTTGAATGTGTACGATTATGTACATTAATCACATCCTTCTCATATCAGTAAGTGGTTTTCACCTCCCCTATGTACCCATTATCCACTCTGATTTTCACCAGTTCATCTGTTTGTTTTCTCCTTCGCAGTGGCCTTTATTTCCCTTCATTTAGTGAAAGACACTAGCCAGTCGGTTCTAGTGCTGATTAGAAAACAAAAGCTAGATGGTGACAAATGCATAAAATTCCATTTAAGAATATTATGTTTGTGTCATTTTAAGGTATAATATAACATTTATCGATTTAAATGTCAAAAAATGGTAAATGGCCTGTATTTATATAGCGCTTTACTGGTCTCTAAGGACCCCAAAGCGCTTTACATTACAGTCATCCACCCATTCACACACACATTCACACACTGGTGATGGCAAGCTACATTGTAGCCACAGCTGCCCTGGGGCGCACTGACAGAAAAATGATTAGAGGAATACTGTTCAGTTGAATACAAAAATCATAGTCATTTGCTAGTAGCATTATAACAAGCCATTCATGAAGCTAAAGCTTAGAAACTAAATTAAAAATAAAACAATAAGCATAATTTCTGCCTGTGTCCCAATATGTAGATTTTTACCCGCAATAGTGTCATAATCTAACGCGGCATCATTTTATTGCCACACTGGGTTTTGCTATAAAGACATTTGAATATGTGCATTTAAATTTCCAATAATTTTATGAAAGGAAACAATATGTTTAATTTTTCTGTAACATATAAAAACCCGGAAGGCACGGCGGTATGTTTGACTTTAAAGGATTCAAAAAGATTCAGAGTCTTTGCTCTGAGTCCTGGTTCCTAAATGAGAGAAGTGAGCCAGAAGTAGCTGTGTGGTAACCAAATACTAAGAAAAGTAGCTTTAATGCTTCCTTTATTACCTCCTCTAGCAAGCGATGCACCGGATCATTTTTAATGGAAGGAGAGGAAACGATGCACCATCAAACTTGACAAAGTGGTGCAGATCACCTAAATGTTAAAAGTACGTACGTGTTCTATTGCATGCAATAACCTACTGATATAATTTAAGTTTTTAAAAACATCCTTTTAAATGCACAGTTGAACTATGACTGTACTGCTGCTGTAATCAAATCTACTGATTGTCAAAGAGTCGTACGAAGTCTTGCAAGTTCTTGCATGAAGAATGTAGGTTCAGGTTATGCCTGCTCTCAAGATAATGAGCTTGATCAAAATGTGTTTAATTTTCTTTAAAATTCAGTTTGCATTGGTAACATCCATTGCTGTATTGCTGGGATGTGATGGATGGATGAAGGGAATTTTATTTGGGTCCTTTCCAAGAAGCAGGAAAATAATTTTTTTCCCACTTTAAGCAGGTCAAATTAGGGTGATTGCAGGGTGATCTACTAATAGCGTGCTACTTACAAAGATGCAGCCAGTTCATTTTGATAATAACTACCATTCTGCCAAGAGCAGCGCAACTTAGCGGTTCAAAAACCAGCAGTCCTGATGAAGAAGCATGTAATCTGCTAACCTAAATAATACAGTCTAAGCACGGGTGTTAAGTACGTGTTTCTCACTGATAACGGCACGACAATTCAGATTAATGCGAGGAGGCTTGAGAATCAATATGTTTTTGATACAAGGGGTAATTCTTCTGATAGAAATTGATGTTGCCTGTTTGTGGTGCTGCAGGTGGAGAGTCAGCTGGAGCACAGGATTTATCCAGAGGGGAAGTGAGCTGTTTTAAACTATGCCAGTTTATAGACCTGAAATCTGTGTGTAACAGCTGACCTGTGTGATGTGTCACACCAAACGTTATTTGGTATCAGATCCATAGCCGTCCGTATGTTAACGAATATAGTGTACCCGTACCATGTACAGAAAGATGTGCATTGCTTTTTTGGTACCATAATTAGTCAGGAGCAGAATTATTTAGGGCTTGGCTCTAAACATTTAGAGTGAGGACTGGTCCTATATGTCCAGCCTTTGTAATAAAGATATTTTCATCATTTGTTCTTACTTATCTGACCATCTTCTCAACATTGCAGGTTCAACATGGTATACATTTGGCGTGACATTGTTACTGCAAGTGCGGCGCGATTCTCTGTGCACCACATTTTAAATCGTCACCAATTCTCCTACACATTTGTCGTTAAGCCTTTTGATGTGATGTGTTTGATGTTTTTAGATTAGGTCAAGAAAAGGTGGTCAGGAAAAGGAGCTAATATTCAGATTATAATACTGCTGAGTCAGCCACGTGAAGGTGATAGTGGACTGAAATTTGCTCTGAAAACTAAGCATTTGCTCTTATAAACTGCAGAACGATCTCTGTTCTATTATGAAACACCTCTGGTAATTGCAATTCATATCTAACGCGAAAAGCACTGAAAACAAAACACTTTCATCATGGTTGTGTTTAGCTAGATTAAATCTGTTTGATTTTGGCCGACTTTGATCTGCTAGCAGAATAAATGTTTGGGAAATATCACAAGTACATTGTACTGTTACAGCCTTGAAATAAAAATGTAACACTTATATAGGGATTGGGGTATTGACGATTAATGGGGAAGGTTAAAACTGCGAAGCTATGATCCGCAATTTTTGTGTCTGCTGAGTTTTCACACTGCTTAAACAAATATCTGATACTTAAACCTATCTTAGGCATCCCCTTGTGTTACAGTATGCACTGTATGCCCTATTTTATAATGAGTACTCTTGATAACTCAGCTCCATCTCTCTAAAAATACAAGCATGGAAAACAACAAAGACAAAAAAAAAAAATTGAGGTTATACAATACAGCTAGTATAAAATATTGAACGTATCAAAATAAGACTAAGTAATGCTGAAATTATTGCAGTGCATAGTTTCTTGAACCTGAAGAGAGGTCAGTGAAAATGGCGTGCTTAGTGCTTCTGTGTAGGTAGACGTACAACAGCAGCAGGGTCACACAATTCCAGGCTACAAACACGGGCTGTAATTGAGGATGCAACTAAATGGAGAAGAAATTGGAGATGTTGGCTAGGAAACAGCAAAAACGAAGAAAGTGCAAGAGGATGAACAGGCTGAGTAGAAGCAGTCCGTGAAAATATTGCGCAGAGTCAGCGGTCCATAGAACTGCAGTCGAAGAGAAGTTGTCAAAGTCAAGTGACGTGCATCATGCACAGTGCACGAAAAGAAATGCATAAACAATACGAGAGCGATGTGACAGCCAGTGGCACCAGATTCGTTTTAGATTTGGGGGACTAGAAAAAAGTCAGAAGCCAATAAAGTTGATTTAAAACTATTGCAGCATGTCAGCTGTCCCCTCTCATCCAAAAAATGGTTGGGGGAGAAAGCAACTGTGGATGGTTCTATGTGAGAAAATGGAAAAACTCATGGGACTCAATTTCAATTAGCATCCATCCAACCATACTCCTCCACTTATCCAATTCAGGGTGGTTGGAAGGCAGGGTAGACCTCGGACATGTCACTAGTCTGTCACAGGGCTAACACAGAGACAGACAATCAATTTAGAATCTTCAGTTAACCTAACCCACTAACTGGGTGTCTTTGTTTTGTGGGAGGAAGCTGTAGTATCCAAAGGGAGCCCACACAGACGCGAGGAGAACACTGAAACCTGGAACATGGTGGATATGACTCTAGGACATTGTTGCTGTGAGGCAGCAGCATGTGCGGAGTTTGCTGTGCCTTGTTCTTTACTCTGTCTCAATATCGTGTGTGTGTGTGTTACTCACTGATGAAATTTGTTTGGCCCGTGTAGATCGTGTACTGCAGCTCATAGGAGGTGACGCTGAACTCGTCCTCAGACGTCCAGTGAACAGTGATGGTGTCGTGGGAGGCGGTGCACAGCTCGTCTCTTATAGATGGAGGATTGGGAGCTACATGTGGAGGAAACAAGAACATGATCAAATAAAACAAATGTCAGAAAGCGTCATCGAGTCATTCTATCTAAATGCAGGTGTAATTCTCAGAAATATAATACATCTCAACAGCTGTATAAACCTTTTAATACTTGAATTTAACATAAAGTGGATAAGAGGTGATTGTCTTTCTAAAGGGGAGTTTTGTGTTTTAATTAAAGAGAGGGTGTCGACATCCAAAAGCTGATGACATATGAGATCAGGGTTCCCAAAGAGCAAAGTATAAGATAACAATGTATGAGAAGATACAGGGGAGTTAGAAAAGCTTCCTTTGTGCGTTTCTGTCCAACATAATCTACAACTTATACTTTATAACTGTCATAGAAGTATGAGCATTTGTCGAGTTAATTTGGCACTCCTTAAGGCCAGATGACTTTTCTGTCTGAAAGGGAGGCAGCTGAGGTGCCACGAAAAGCAATAAAGTCAACAGAGGCTGAAGTTGTGAAAGAAAGAAAAAAAAACAAAAAAACACAGCCATTATAAAAAAAATGGTTTTGGTTTCAGTTGATGTCCAAATTTGGAAATCAAAATGTGAGGATAACTCGAGTCGCATATGTGAATTACTGAATGCCAAACAGGACAAACGCGTGTTTTCATCGTGCCTTCCTCCCCTCACCCCTAACCGGTCACAGCAGATCGTTGCTATTCCCTGAGCCTGGTTCTGCAGGAGGTTTCTTCCTGTTAAAAGGGAGTTTTTCCTTCTCACTATCACCAAAGCACTTGCTCATAGGGGGTCATATGATTGTTGGGGTTTTCTCTGCTTTCTTTGTATTATTGCAGGGTCTTTACATTGAGGTGACATTTGTTTCGATTTGGAGCTGTATAAATAAAATTAAATCAAACTGAATAAATCAGCAAAGTTGTGTTTTCCATGTCTTAAAAGGGCCTATGTGACAAAGCTGGATAGTTTTGTTAACCTATATAGAACCACTTTGTTCTCTGAAACAGTGAATCAAACAAACAAAAAACAAGACAGCAGCAAGACTACTGTTAACATATCTACTGATTTGACAGAATGTGAATTTACCTGTTAGGTAATCTAGTCCTTCCAGAATCTTCTTCTCTCGGGAGAAGTCAAGAGCAAAGTTGTCAAACGCCTCGTTCAGGTTGACATCTGGGATGAGCACCTGCGAGGAAGCCGTCGCCATTGCAACCCTTTTGAGTTGTAAGGACACGAGGGCGAGCAAAGTAAATGTCAGCAGAAGGGTAGAGGAGGAGGGACGAGAGGTCCGATGAGGTGACGAGGAAAAGAGGGATGGAGCAGGATAAGATTGGAGGTGATGAAGAGATGGAAAAATAAGAGCAGAGAAGTGAGATGACAAGAGGAGAGAGGTGGTAGACATTATTAGTGACACAAAAACGGGCGAGAGAGGGGGAAAAAAATGAAAAGGAATACAAACATGAAATTCATGGTCCAAGAATAAATGTCTACATCCAGTCCAACTCAAAATCTCTGCCTTGGTGTTGTCAAAACACAGTCAAACCAGACATGCACTGACACACTTACTCCACAGTCTCTACAGCTTTGTGGAAACTTGTGCCTACTTCTGCTTTGAGCATCAGTGAGCTGTCTGTGGCAAGAGCCAGCCCGAACCACAGAGCTGGCAGGGTTACACAGCAGTGCAGTGCAGAGGACAGATCAGCACTAGTCCTTTAGACTGTTCAGTTCCTCAGTAAAGAGAAACCAGTCAGTCAATAAAGTGCACGGCCAGGTGGTTGAAAGAAAAGTGGAACTGAGAACAAATAAAAGATAGTGTGCTAGCTGCGGCTTCTGCAAAGGTCTTTGTGAAAGAGACAGAGCAAAATATCTACAGGAGGAGGAGGAGGAGGAGGAAGGAATGAGGGTATTACAGAAGTGAGAGTGTTGAAAGGAAAACTGCAGAGCTGGCCCTTAAATGATAGATGATTTTCAACAGAGGCCTGACATTGATCGCAGGAGCCAAAGACTTTTGATAAAATGCTGATTTCACCAGCAGCCCCTTCGAGTGGATTTCACAGAGGTAAAAATCGAAAACTCATTGTAGGGCAGAGGTTTTGATTTAAAGAGTCAAAGGCTTATTGCCAGATACTCTGACAACCATCATCCAGCCTGCTACAAAATGACACAACTCCACATGGAAAAAAGCGAGACACAAACCCCAGTCAGGATGACTTGTCAAAAGCCTCCCACTTGTCTGGACTATTAATAGCTATAATGAAGTGAAATTAGTATATTGTTGCAACGGGCAGGTGGTCTAAGTCGGTGCGCTGCTCCACCCACCTTTCTGCGACATTTCTGGCAGTCTGAAGGAAGCGGGCGTGGTCGTTCTCCTTCAAGCTCTGCTCAGCCTGTGTGATCAGGGCACTGGAGCGCTCCAAACACTGGCGACAGTTTGCAATCTGCTGAGCCAACTTGCGCAGTTTCATCACCTGGAAGAAACAAAGCACACGTTGTCACGTTACGACACACGCGATTCGCAGTCATTCGCACAATCTGAGCCTCGGAGGAGTACATCGCCCTTCTCGATAACTCGACTTTTAAATTTTTCATTTAGCGAAGAGAACACAGACGACATCGCCAGCACCTGGTCTAGTAAAAGATTCACAAATGCCACCGTGACATTCTTTTACTATGCGAGAATCCTGACACGTACTCTGTATCTCTAATCCCTATCTCCAAAACTTAGACAAAAGTAGTTCACTGGTGTTATTGATCTTCTATGTTCATCTTCTGGGACTGAAAATAACTTTTTATTTGCTCAGGGCAACTTGTGTGCCTTCCACTGGAAAAATTCAGGAAAAAAGAATCTCAAAACTCCCTCTATATCCCCCCAAAAAAGATCCCTCATCTGCACTCCAATAATTTCAGTTTGATGGATTTTTTTAATTCATTTTGACAGTAACTAAAAAAAAAGCCGATTGTGCTTCGCTTCCCACATTGGCACGTGTTATTGACACAAAGACGGCACTCTCTCACATGATTTTTTTGCTAGGTGAACCTGCCGAATCGCAGAGTTAACTGAAGCTTTATAAGTAAAGAAAGACGCAGATATCCAAACACATACGGCCGAGCGTGGTCAAATATTATGTTGTCAGAAGAATCTGAACATGCAGAAGCAAATAGCAGATGACAGAGTTTATGATTAAGGATGTTTTTCTACTCACAAATAACAATAAAACTATAGACTCCACACATAGACACAGTCGTCTGAGACATGCACCATTGACCTTAATATCATGTTGCACAATCAAAGGGCAGATAATTGTAGGGCACTGGATGAGGTGCACCAGTCTATACATAAATATCCATGTTACAAAACTGTGAAAAAAGGACTGGCAGGAAATGGATGAGACATCAGTGGCTGTAAAACTTACAGTTCTTTCCCCCCCACCTAACCAAACACAAAAAGACATGGAGCTAGTCTTTTTAGGACCTTATAAGCGCATCTACTGTGCATTCACGTGGCGCGCCTGATTCAGATGTAGCAGCGCAGACAAACAGGAAACTGCTGATTTTGGACCACATAATAATTTGCTTCATTTTCATCACAAAGCAACACGCTGTGCGAATCAAGTCAGGTCACGCAGTCGGGTCAGGATTCAGACACAAGCACGGTTTGTGAAGTCGTTTCTCTGTAATTTGTTAGTGCTTTAATGTCATTTCCGACCGAGCACAAGGAAAGCCAGGATGAGCAAATTTGAAATTAAAGTAATCTGTTTATTTTTATTGCTGCTCATATCCTGATCCTGGAAATGAACTCAGTTTGATGTAAAAAAAAAAACAAAGCAAAGGGTCTTTGTGAGCGCCGAGACAAGAGGTAACTGTAGAATTCAATACCTGCTTAAGTGTGGAGCGCTTCCAGCTGGTAAATGATAAAATAAATCATCTGTGAATTTAAAAGGCAAAGGATGAAGTCAAGTCACCTAATGGACTAAAAGCACCATCATTTCAGTAAAGGCTAATTTGAATCAGTAACACTAAACAAAACCAAAAAGCTCACGTGGTTAAAAGGTCACCATCAAAAGTTTTCGAGGAATCTAATGTCCACTTTCCTTCCTGCTGCTGGAAAAGCTGCTGCTGTTTTAGAAGTCTCGTTAAGCTGTAGTCTTAATGGAGTTCTCAACTGACATCTCAGCTGCACTTGCACTAAGTCCGCCATAATCTCTTGTCACTAAAAATGACATTTGAGCAGGTTGTTGACTGCAAAGGGAGGAGAAGCGAGAGGAGGTTTAAAGGAGGAATTATTATTGGGCAACATATGCCGCAAACAGCAATTTTAGAGATGATTACTTCTCTCCTGGAATATAAAGGACAATATGGCACGGTCTTGTGTGTGTCTGTGTGTGTGTGTCCCTTACTTTGTGCGAAGTCTGTGATTTAAAGCTGAAACTGAACCTTCTAATATAATTTAAATATTCATGAGGTGACACTACGATATTTAAATTTTTTTTATCCCTTTACTGAGTCATAAAATAAACCAAAAACTTTTTTCAGAGGCTGAGTTTTCTTAAAGCACAATCATAGATTTGAAAACAAAGCAATGTGTTATTAATGGCCTATAAACATAATACATTTTCCCTCACTCCAGGCAATTGAAAAGACCATTTTTGTAGCTAACATTTAGCAGTGACATAATGGTTAAATTACTAGATAGAAGTCCATACACTATATACAAAATCTCAAAATCTTGCCAAGTATATTTGTCTTATTTCTAGTCAAAATAATATAATTACACTTAAATACGACACAACAAGCTACACAGTAACATTTTAGCGAGATAAAAGAACTTGTTTTTAGACAGTGCATCTTGAAACTAGACAATTTTCACTTGTTCCATTGGCGGATTTTTTTCACTTATTCCAAGCAAAAATATCTTTTATTAAGTGACAAAAAATCTGCCAATGGAACAAGTGAAAATCCTGTAGTAAGTGTGATGAGTATTATTCTGACTAGCAATAAAACAAATATAGTTGGCTCAAGATTACAAGATTGCTGCAAAGTTTTGGCTTTTTGCAGTGCAGGACCACAAGTGTTTTTGTTGGTTTTTGCAGCTACAGGTATAACCCCCTAGTGGCCATTGAAAGAAATACAAATATCAGACACTTCACTGGGCTTTAGTTTTCAGACCTGGAAGCTACGTGACGTCAGTCTTTCATACTGTATATCATCGAAAGTAGATGAAACCAGGACACTAGTGCATACAAGAAGCACAAATAAAAACTAAAACAAATAAATCCAGCTGATGCTGAAGAAATATGTGATCTATAATTCATGGTAGCATGCAGTTACATTACAAGTAAAAAAAACAAACAAAAACAAAAAACGAGTAATGACAGTCACTAGGTTTTGGATGTGCTCCTTAAAGTTTTACAGCCTTGATTTGCTTTTAAAAAAGAAATACACTCTTACACTTTGTCTTATAGGAATATGCAAAACTACAGCACTGAAAACACACCAAAGCTAAAGGCTTTGTATGGCCGACCATCCATCCTGACCTGGCTTTGAGAGACAAATGTTATATTTGCACATTCACAAGAGGCACTTGTCACATAAATGCAGAGACAGGTTGTTTAAGTGGTGCCAACAGCAGTAATGCTGTTGTTTTTATGAGGAGTCCCTACAAGGCATAAGCTTTTAAAATAAAGTTCAAATGACCTAAGAAAAAAAGAGCTCGTATTTAACACTAAAGGAGTTGTGCATTGTTAATCCATGTGGCTCTATAGGAGATTGAACAGTTTTAAGGAAAGGGAATGGAAAAATGGCAGAATAGATGCTTGGAAGGCAGGAGGTCATATGACAGAAACAGAAACCAGGCTGTGGGAATAGTCTGGGTTTTTGTTGTTGTTTTTTGTTATGTGCGTGTGCGTGTGTGTATGTGTGTGTGTGTGTGTGTGTGAGAGAGAGAGAGCTGGGAGAGATTAAGTATGACTGCTGAGTCTCCTTTGCAAGATAGAGACCTCATTATGAAGAAGTAAGAGAGAGAATAGGAGCACCTTGCTCACCATGATCAAGCCTGTATAATCCGGTTATTCTGTTGCAGAGTCACCTCTGAACACTTTCCTTTATGAGGCTGTCCTCAACAGGAAGCCATCTCAGTACTTTGCTTCAAATGCATTATATGAGCTGTGTTTTTGTACCAATGTTGCTGTGTAAAATATCATTATTCATCTTATCCTTTGCTCTCTTCTACACATTTGAATTAGTCAAGGCGCATTTGATTCATCTACCTTGACCTTTCAAAGTGATGCATACAGGCTTCCTACATTTGACCGCTGTACCTTCAGCTGGAGAGGAGGCACAGACTCTCAGGAGAACAAACCTTGCTCTTTGTCTGCAATCATTGTCGACACACTCCTCTGTCTCACACACACACACAAACCTATTTCAGTCGTTGGGAAATTTCTCTATGAAGCTCCTCTACCACCTTGGGTCCTCCACAAGCACTTAAAATTTCACCTCTGGAAGGGTTATTCATGGTCAAAGGGGGACAACCACCCATATACACATGGGCATGCATACACACACAAACACACACAGAGGCCAATCAGTATCGGTCTGTGCAGTTAGTTCTGGACTTTCTAAAACAGCAGCAGGAGGTTCAGAAAAGTCTTTCCTGCCTTTTTAGATTCTTTCCTCACACATTCATGTTGACTGCCTAAATATGAGAGAGGCTGTTATCGCTCTGTTTTTCATTTCTTGCATGGTGTATATTTAGGTAAACAAGCAGACAACCACACAAGTAGCCTTACAAATATATTCTGTCCACGGCATCGCTGCTTTTACATTCATTCGCTTCTGCGAAGCTCTGCTGGGTCGGGCTTTTTTTCTTGCTTCCGATGGCACGGCGACACAAGTGTTTGAAATATGAACTGCTGAAACTTGAATGAAACGATGTAAAATGAATTGACAGAAGTCCTCATCTCTCTCTTCTAACTGCCAGTAATCACTGTTTTTGTTTATGCATGCTGAATAAAAGTGCATCAAATCTTGGACTGATTTGGCTCATGACAGAAGATCGTCCATCTATAACTCGTTTGGTTGTAGGGTACATTTAGAGGTATGCTAATACACCACCTGGGGTTCCGTAAACACTTACAACAAAAGATTTGGTTCTTTAAAAGGAAAATATGCAGTCTACCTGCCCCAGCAGACATTCAATTAATTAACTATAGATCTTTTTTTTCTGGAGTTTAAACAATATTCAGCTTAGACTCAACAGACTCTAAAAATGTAACAACATCTGGATGATAAGCTTGCTCTGACTGATTAAATCTTTGCTACATAATTGGGACCTATTATGGTCATTTACATTTTTTTTTTTTCAATTCTTGGACTCTGCAAATGTGGCTTATCATGATTCACAGTTCAAAAGAATCCATATTTATCTCATGCTATCTTATTCTGGGCCTTGGTGCAGCCCCTCAGTTCATAGAGTATCTCCCTTTAACGTCACAATCCCCTTAGACTAGCTCTCCTCTGATTCCTTATGATACAGTCATACTAGGAAAATCAGCAGCTGGACACAATAGCACGAACAACATTATTGTGATTCTGTGCAGTGAACTTGCAGTCTCATTAACTCTGAAGTGAAGGGTTAGGATTAGGTTATCAAATACATTTTTTTTTTTAACCAGAAATCTGTTGCTGTCTACATATACAGAAATTCACATTAATTACTTACATTCACAGTCCAGTCGTAACCTCATACATGTGAAACTTAAATTGAGAAATACCTCTACATAAGTCAGTATTGAAGTTTTCAGGACAATAGTTTAAATGCAAATGGGATGTTCAGGAATCTTGTTTTTACATAACCAGAGTACAGTCACTTGGCAACCAGTCGAGTCAACTTCCCTTTTGTAAAGAGACACATGCCAGGACGATTTGCGCTCATCTGCACAGACTGACTCAGACTGATTACAATATCTTGGTAATCTCTCTGAACTTCTAAATCAGACAGCAATTATTCGCTACCCTTCGCTAATCTGATGCTACGTCCACACTAGTCCGGATCTTTTGGAAAACGGAGCTTTCCTGGAAAAACGATCCCCGTCCACACTATCGTTTTGAGTCGTTTTTCACACCTTTGCGCGTCCAGTACCGCGCATGCATGAAATGTTAGACGAGCCGACGTGCCTGTTGTTTATTTACTTTCCAGCTCTTTACAACGAGCGGCGAAATGGCGAGACAAAGCACGGAATGTGTCAAATGGAATGATAATGAGGTGGAGCTGTTGCTCCGAGTCACAAATGAGTACATATTAATCTTCAACACGGCCACTAAAAACGTACTGACTGAAACTGAGCAAACAAAACAACTGCGGTACGATGCCGTCTGACCATCTTAGTTAAAGTGGTCACATGACTGCACCATATGACTAACATACATCACCGTTTTAATAAAAGCTCCGTTTTTGCCGTCCACACTACGCAACAACGC